>JBBBDQ010000913.1:137500-152500 GCA_037127315.1 Ascarosepion bandense | reverse complement strand
GGGGAAAAGGAAGAAGATAAAACTAATGAATAGAGAGAAAAGAAGACAGATAAATAGAAAATAGAGAAGAATAAAAAATAAAAATTTTCTTTTTCTTTTTCATTCCATCTTTTGCGAAAGAAAGAAACAATACTGAAAAAGATCAGAAAGAAAAAATAGTAAAAACAAACAAAAAAACGGTGGGATTTAAAAAAAGAAAAAAAAGAACGAAATAAAGAAACGATAAAAAAAAACAACACGAAGGAAAATAGAAAGAAAAATCTTGCAACCGAAAAAGACCAACAGATTAAATAAAATAACGAAAAAATTAAGGCAAATGCAAAAGATACCAGCGGGAACAATTCTAAAAAACGTTAAAATAAAACTTTAAATATTGGCGAGATTTCAAAATACAATGATTCATTTAATACGGAGTGACAAAAACAAAACCAAAAAAAAATGTCCATACGAAATAAAAGATGTTATTTTCTGTAGTATAAGTTCGATTTAATGATTATAAAAAAACATCATTCAAGTTATCTTAATTGTCATTATCATCCTGTTTTCGTTTCCGTTTAGTAAGCCCCCCTTATTTATTTATTACCAATATATGTCTTCTAGGATGGGCGGTGTGGTGTGGTGGATATCAACTCACAACGACAAATCGGGTTCCGAGTTCGAATATCAGTTGAATTCATTTGATTTCACTTACGCACAAATACCCTTAGGAAAAGTATTAATCCGACTCTTCCCTCCAGTTATGGGTTAAATAATGAGACAGATTGGGTTCTGTAGTCTTGACAGGTAACCAGTCTACCGCAGAAAGCAATGGCAACCTACTGCGGGATAATATTTTGCCCAGTCAGTCATGTCTCAAAAGAGACATGATCGCCCAAGCGTGTATCACGTATAGCACTTAACTAACTGAATATAATAGTTGAAAACATGATTAAGGCTTCTAATGGGCATAAAGTGGGGGATCAGTTTATTACTTCATAACAATATAAAACTGATCCCCCACTTTATGCCCATTAGAGGGGGATCAGTTTTATATTGTTATGAAGTAATAAACTGATCCCCCTCTAATTACTACCTAATAATCTAATACATATCATCTCCCACTAGCTATGAATCAAATAACAGGGCAGATTGGGTTCTATAGCCTTGGTCGGCAACCAGTCTACCTCAGAAAGCAATGGCAACCTACTTCGGGATAATCTTCTGCCTAGTCAGTCATGTTTGTTTCGAGACATGATTGCCCAAGCGTGTATCACGTGTGGCATTTAACTAACTGAATATAATAGTTGAAAACATGATTAAGGCTTCTAATGGGCATAAAGTGGGGGATCGTTTTTCTATTGTTATGAAGTAATAAACTGATCCCCCATAATTACTACCTAATAATCTAATACATATCATCTCCCACTAGCTATGAATCAAATAACAGGGCAGATTGGGTTCTATAGCCTTGGTCGACAACCAGTCTACTGCAGAAACCTTCTGCCCAGTCGGGATAATCTTCTGCCCAGTCAATCATGTCTCTTTCGAGACATGATCGTCCAAGCGTTTATCACATATGGCACTTAACTGACTGACTGAATAATTTCAAAAACCTGAACCAGGTCAGAGCATACAGCACAACAGCCGAAACATCCTGTATCTAGCAACAAAGATGAGGATAACAGTTCAAACAATGTATATAATGTAAATACCACCTCAACTCAGAAGTATAATAGACAAAGCGTACAACGGCCGAAATGTCGTGAATATGGCAATAAAGATGAGGACAACAGTCCGAACAATTTAAGTAGTGTAAATAATTACAATACCTTATTTCAGAAATATAAACAAATATCCTTCGTAGTAATCTCCTAAAGCCATACATTTTTACTCATTGATGGAAACATTCCCAGAACCCTTTTTTCAGGGATAGCGAGCAGCAGCCCCTTGCATTCTCTTCGGTTTCCCAGATGTCTTGAAATCTTGTTCTTTTTAAGTGGAATTTGATTTTTGATGAGAAAAAGTCTCAAAGGGCGAGATTTGGGGGAATATGGTATTTATTGGATCTGGGGAATATTGTGCTTGACCGAAAACTTCTCCAAAATCCTTCACTGATGTAACCTCTACGGTGTTGTAGGACGACTACACTCTTCACATTCTCCTTCCAACCACACTCTACACATTCTCCTTCCAAGTACTACTATGAACAAGAAAGTTATTACTTAGTGTGTATGCGCAACAGATTCAAAGTCATTCTGTGCCAAGCGACTGTGCCGACTTTTTTTTATCGGACTTCGCATGTTTTCCATAATGAACAGCGTGAATTTTACAAAAAATCAATTTCTAGCAAAATTTTCTGTCTGGTTATTCAGGGCGGAAAATATTTTATTGCTTTCAAGAGTCCTGGGTATGACGATAAACTGCATTTAGCAGTAAGGCCTCTGATTAGGGGGTTATGAGGAGCATGAAACCACCATGCTGTTGTTCCCAGGTCTACTCTGACCCGGAGTAGTAGCACCTGTTAATGTCCCAACTATGGGCAAATAGTTACCCCCCCAAAAAACTGAGGTCAAAACACTATAAAAGTATAAAAACAGACTTTTACAGAAAAATATACATTTTTTAAGGAAAAAATATTACCAACAATACATTTTTGAAGGAAAAACATTTATACCACCAATACATTTTTTAATACAAAACTAGAAGACATCTTCAGTTTTCTCAAACAAAAACAAAGCAGTTTCATTAATATCTACCCTGACCCGGAGTAGTAGCACCTGTTAGTGATCCAGCTATGGGCAAATACTTATCTCACCCCCAAAACTGAGGTCGAAACACTATAAAAGTATAAAAACAGACTTTTATAGAAAAATATACATTTTTGAAGTAAAAAATTAATACCACCAATACATTTTAATACAAAACTAGAAGACATCTTCAGTTTCCTCAAACAAAAACAAAACATTTTCATTAATATCTAACTAAATCAACTTTCTCACTACAACCAAACATTAAAAAAAATTCCTTAGAACCACACCAGTTTAGAATTAAATTATCTACATAGGTTGATATGCCATGAAACAAAATTCAAACAAACTAAATTATTGCTTTCAAAAGTATAGGCACACCACCGTGATGCTGGGAGAGATTTTAAATACCGGAGCACTTACGACATGGCTATACAAGAAAGTACCACAATTGTCGTAGAGGTAAATGTTTGAGAAACATTGGAAAGAAACAGAGCAAATACAAAGAATTAGAAATAGACAAAAAAATCTTTTGATCTTAGAGTCATTTTTCTGAATTTGCAAGCAATTTTTAAAGAGGCTGTTTGCGTCATATAATTGCTAAAGTTTCTAAATTTAGACAGATATATTTTGATTCGGGTGAGAGAGTACAATATGTGAATGTATAAACATAAGTTGTGTCTTTCTTCAAAATTCTAACGGTCAATCCAGAAGACTTATTCCCTTATCACTAACCCCCAGCAACACCCCACACACTACTGACCAAATATAAGAAAAGACGCTTTCCATTCCTGTCCACACCGCCTGATGAGACATTGTAGTTTCAATGTCGAAACAAATGTACGATTTGTAGTGGATATATAAAAAAGATTCTGTACATGTTCTAAAATATAATTTCTAATATATATATATATATATATATATATATATATATATATATATATATATTGTTTGTAGACAGAAAATTATTTATAGAAACATAAATTATTTATAGAATTGTTTCCACACAATTCTGGAATTTGAGTGAATGGGGTGTGTTTTTTCATCTCTAAACTTATGAAAGATTTCCCATGTCTCGCCGGATATTTCAGTTATATCAAAATGTCAATCATCCAGAAAAAAATAAACACTTATATCGTATAATTTCTTTCATTAAAACCCCGGGCGATATACTGCTAATTGTATATATACAACTAGCAGTATAGCCCGGCGTTGCTCGGGTGTAATGAAAGCTTTAAAACGAATCCATGGTCCTGGAGCTC
Organism: Ascarosepion bandense; assembly: GCA_037127315.1. Taxonomy (NCBI): domain Eukaryota; kingdom Metazoa; phylum Mollusca; class Cephalopoda; order Sepiida; family Sepiidae; genus Ascarosepion; species Ascarosepion bandense. Next base: position 148,512 of record JBBBDQ010000913.1, on the reverse strand, counting down.
AGACTCATTGGACGTTGGCACGAAAGATTAAAAAGCAATATTTGTTTCCAGTTAAAACGAAACCGTAGACTGAAAAAAAAAATGAATGGATGTAAGTCAAATTTTGATTTCCTGGTATCGATATCAAATAAGTTTTTTTTGTCGTAAACTGAATTTTGAAGGCTAAATAAGTCCTCTGAGTAAATGGTATCATGGCTGAGACTAAGAACTACAATTATACGTAATTAGTCAAACCCGAAGCAAAAACCAAAATAAAAGGACTGAAAAAAATACAGGCAGATAAACAGGCACACACACAAACATCTTGCCTTTTACATATATATATATATATATATATATATATATATATATATATAAATTGAGGCCAATTCGGTCGGATTTCGAGCCCGGGTTATGTAGCAATCGGAATCTAACCGCACTGATGAGCTGTGATACAGCGAAACAGATCTGTCTGCGGATGACAATATATATTATCGATTTTCTGCACTATTGTAAGAACTGCAACCTTGAAACTTCTGAATATCGTTTCTTATGTCTTTGTCTCTGAGTGCATCAAATTTGATTAAAATCGGACCACTCCTTCTATAACCTGATTTTATCGATTATCGATTTTCCATATTTATCGGGGGTACCTCGACACAAAACCTGGCTACGAACACTCGCGGACGCTTATAGTACAACTGTGTACATTTTCAAGAAAATCGGTTCAGTCGTTTCGAAGTCTATAGGTAACGGACACAGACACACACAAATTTCCATTTATAAATAAGTTTAGATGTGTGTATATAGAAACCTAATCTCGAACCGAAAACAAGAAATAAACATTGACTACTTTTCAAAATATGGGAGGAGTGTGAATCGAACGATAGGCTAAACTATCTACTATTAAGATTCTGGTAGAATATTTTAATGCATTTATAATAGATCCCTCTCATATCTGCAAGTCACGAAATATTCATATATATTAGATTCAAACTTCTCTTCTACTCTAACATATTCATATATTTTACTTTAAATGGCAAAAAAAAAAAGAAATGAAGAATCCGAGAGAAGCAAAGTCACGTGTGACGGAAGTTGAACATTAACACGAAACACCACTGCGCATGTGTAAACACGACGGAAAGCAAGCGATCTTTCAGTTGCTTGAAGAAAGACGAATACGTCTATCAATAAAAGATCGAAAAATATTAGAGCACCTGCGTAACATGCGCAAAAAATGTAAGGGTAGGCTTTATAAAGAACAGTTTTATTTGTTTGTAGTTTGCCAAGAACGGACAAATTCTTTTTTTTGTTTTGTTTTTGTGGGGTTTTTGTTTTATTAATCAATGACCTATTTCTCTTAAGCGGGTTCTTTGGTTAAAAAAGGCTCTTTTCTTTACACGGCCAATATCAATACAATTTTTGTAGCATGTATTTTTAAAATGCGTTCGTGCTAATTTCTGTTCACTCAGAAGTCAGAAGACATTGATTGAGCAAAGAAGAAATCTTATGGAAAATGGAAATAAAAAAATTTACATTCTTAGAATCAAAAAAGAGTTGAAATTGTGGAGATACGTAATGAGGGAAGTAGCCATGATGAATAAGACACTTGCAGTCAGTCAGTTTAGGTGCCATACGTGATACACGCTTGGGCGATCATGTCTCGAAAGAGACATGACTGACTGGGCAGAAGATTATCCCGCAGTAGGTTGCCATTGCTTTCTGCGGTAGACTGGTTGCCGACCAAGGCTATAGAACCCAATCTGTCCTGCTATTTAACCCATAACTGGAAGGAACAGACGGATTAATACCTTTCCCAAGGGTATTTGCGCGTAAGTGAATACAATGGATTCAGCTGGAATTCGAACTCGGCTCCCTGGTTTCTCGTTCCGAGCCGATATCCACTGTACCACAACGCACATCCTCGTACATATCTATTACAAGAAGGGCAGACAATCAACATAGAGTAATTTAGTTAACAAGCTTTTGTAAATGGATTGCAGAACAGGATCAAGGAAAGACAAACGGAACAAGTAAACGATAAAAATAGGACGTTCAGGAGAGCCATGACCGACCACGTTCTGAATGGACGCAGCGCACAGACGAATATAATTAATGTTGGATTTGTTTTTACTAGAACTTTATTTTCATATTTAATATTAGATTTTTGGTGGGAATTAAGTTAAATGTACATTTTATTTTCAGTTACGGTTTTCAACGATATAAATTAAACACCATAATTGCGTCGATAATTCTGCAAGAGAGCACTCACAGTCTGTGCAATGCTAAGTAAACTTCAAAGTCAGTTAAGAAACCAGGAACGATATAGAAAGATGGCGCTGATGTTTTTGGCATCAACCACACACACATACATGCATTAATAAATATTACTTATCGATTAGGTATCTCTGCTAAGAAACCCACCTTATCATCATAATGTCGCTGTCAGTACAACCACCATCTCCCTCTCCTCTAATTCCTATTTTTCCAACATTTTTTTTTTTTTTATCCACCGCCCATTGTCGATCGTCGGCGCGTCGACGTACTTTCTGTCGTTCGCCATTGTTCCATTAAAAATTTAATCGTCTGTTTACTTTCAATTATTTTATTTCGGGTTGTTCTTTTGCGGAAGCCGCTTTCTCTTTCTGCACGGTGAATGTTTGCTGGGTATCCCAAAAGAGCACTTCATTGTCTACTCATCTCCTATCGAAACTTTATCTGGGCAACGATTTTAGCATTACTTGGACCGCTTGCTCGTCTTCGCTAATATCTTGTTCGGTTGCCACGGCTTTCCTCAGTTAACTTAATGATAAAGCACTCCTGGCTTGCAGGTGGTTTCTCAGACTTAAATATGAATAAAGGTTTGATTTATATCAAGGCTTTTCTTTTATAAGACTTTCTATATCTAGGTCAATAAACATTGTTTAAAAAGCAGAAACACCTACTCAAACATGTGCACACTCCACCTGCTATGTTATACTCTCCTTACAAGAACCAGATCAGACCAAAAATGAACCATTACTGCCTTATCAGGGCTGGAGTCGCTCAGTCCTCACATGCTAGTCTTGACAGTGTTCAAAAGCCTTGTAGGTTAAAAGTTAATGTCCGCCCTACACTTTCTCACAAATTAAATTTCACAAGTCTCTCCTATTCTATCATTATTTTCATAGTAAATGTCCTGACGAGCTGCATTGCCTGTTTCCACCAACCCTGACCTTTGCAAATAAGACCCGATTCACCCCTTACACAGGGATGAATCACCCTCATTTTATTTGTATTCTCTCGACTACTACCATCTTAACATCTTCAAATCTATGGTTATCCTTCTGACATAAATTTATAAAATGTACTGCTTGCATTCTCTTACTCTCATGCACCATTAGAAAGTAAACACTATCTTGAGTGGCTCTTGGTTCATGTATTGGGTGAACATTAGAAAAAAGTGACGCTTATAATATGCTGATTTCAATCTCAAGTGGGAATGTGTATTCATTGTATTTTTATACGACTCATTCACAGCAAAAACTCATCCATCACCGTTTAGTCCAACACGTGCCACAATACTGCATACTCTCAGGGATCCTACTCAAACACCAAAAGCTGAAGAGGGAGTTACTGCAAAATAATTTTCCCTCCCCAAATTATAATGTAGAACCACATAAATGCATGCTGGGATTTCTTCTTAGCTAATAAGATAGGTTACTTCTTGGTGTCGTCTACCTCAGTCCCGGTCTGTCTTGCCTTAAAGTCAGAATGCCATGTTTGTTTTTCCGGATTCGCTCTTCTTGTGTGTCAACAGCTATTCTTAGTTTATGAGCATTTTAACACAAGAGATTTTGTGTTTCCATACTATAGCACCGAAACACGACTGATCTTCTGTAGCAGTGAAATTTTTATTTTTTTATTTTTATAAATTCCAATAATAAAGACATTACTATAAATATTGAACAACTGTATATCGAGCACTTTAAAAAAGTAAATCCTACGAATTGTTATTCCATCAGTTCTTCACTATTATTAAGATATACAGGGTGTTCATAAAGTCCGTGTACACTTTTAAAAAAATATAACTTTATCTGTATTTGTGATAGAAATAATTTCTATCACAAATACAATTAATTTCCGTAACATGTTTACATTTGTTGACATTACGATACATTTCAGAGCAGACATGGTTATTGCGATGAATCGAAAATTGTGTTATATAGGCTTGATTAAAACCTCGTTTAGACTGAAGGTCATTCGTGGTCGAGAGATCTAAGACGTGCCAGATCACATGGTAGTTTCCGCTATGTGGATCTGGGTCGCAGGTTCGAATCCTGCCGAATGACACATATTTTCGTAATAAAAATTTATCGTAAATAATCAGGCCAGTAGATAAAAATATATAATACTGTTTAATTAAAAAACAGAATATCTACTTAAATATGAGTATCGATTAAAAAAAATGTTCAAACAAATCATTTCAAATTGTCGGTTGTTTATAACCAAGTTTCGTTAATCTTCGTTAATTTCCGTAATATATATATATATATATATATATATATATATATGTGTGCAAGAGAGAGATATACATTCATAGATAAATTAAGAAATTTAATTCATTAATGCTTTCACTTTTGATATTGAGCATTCTCATAGCAAGACTGCTTGCCTGAAAAACTTTATCCCCAAAGATTACTACAATATAATATTTGTAAATACATATAAATTTCGCTCCAGCAAGGCAGGACCGCTACTGGTGCGCAGGGGGGGGGTTATATCTAGAGAAAAAAGTACAGGGGATGACGAAGAAAGGATAAGAGAAGTATGGGAATCAAGTATATAGAAAATAGCAACTTGCGTTGCATTTAAACTTTTGGAGATTGTAGCTGTCAGCGAAGAAAGCAAACGGAAGTGTGAGAAAAGAAACTGTTAGAGTAGAAGAGAGGTTTGAATCTAAATATTTCGACGATAAAAAGGGTGGGACATTAATGACAATCAAGTAGGACGCGTAAATACATGTAGTCAGGGAACTGAAGAAAGAAGCTTTTTAGTGCAGTTGCTATGGAAATAATTATAGAAAAGACAGAGGGAAACCGTATCGAATCGGTGAGAAAGTGACTGAAAGCGGGCTGCCAAATTAGGATCGATTACATTATATATAATGTGACGTCATAGTGTGACGTCATAATAAAGTCGAGTCTCTCTCGCGTTGCTTGCCACCGTCCCCCGCCCAACCTTTCTTTACGTTGCTCGCCCACCATTGCACTCATTCAACAAGCAGAGAATTTTCACAGTCGCCGTATTTTCGAAATTAGGTCTGTCTGTTTCATGGTTTGTCTACCTGTCCCACGGCTTAGATCGATTCAGGTAAGTGGATCTGAATTACAGGTAAGTAAAGCGAGCCGGATAGCAAGAACCGACAAAACCGTTTGTTCTTTTTCTAATGCGTTCGTTTTCCTTTCGAAAAAGAGGTGCTGAAAAGTTCTCTGCCCGATCATTATCCTTGGAGATTTAGTCAGACTTCAAGATGTTGGGCTGAAACCCTTTGAAGACTCTCAGCTATATTCTTTCCTAATATGCCGTGTCTCATAAGGACGTAGGCGATCATGTCCCTCCACATCTTCCTGTCCCCTGTAGCTCTTTATAATTTTTGTCTGTTATCTCCCCAAAACCCTGTTCTGCCAGACATTTACTCAAATTCACGAGCTACTTCCCCTTGACCCGCCCTCTATCCGCCCTGTGAGTATCAGATTTTCCAAGCCCTCCTTCCTTATATCTTCCAGATATTTTAACTGCCCCTTCCTGGTGTTAAGTATAAGTTTCTCCTAAATTTCGTCGTTGCACATATGTTAAACCCATGGTATCCATATCAACATTCAGTAGAACCACTTTTCCATTGCTTCTAGTCTCATCTTTGAAGACATTGTCCAGCATTAGCTGCCCTACAGGAAGACAGATATCCCGTAACAGTTCGGTACTCTTTTTTTGTTTGTTTCCAACGATATTTTCTTGTCTCTGCTTAGCTTTTGAAATACGTCTTTGTAGACACTTTTTCATCGGTGGGATATGGCTTCCCTCTGTCACAGGCAATCTCTTCTGCCCCCTCTAAGCATGGTCCAAGCGAGTCTCACTGAAAGCAATATATTGCGCCTCCTCGGCTTTACCCTATCAATGGAATCATTAAATTGAGTCAATATCTAAATCCACTGCTAGGAAGTTTGGGTCACTGTGTCGGGCCAGGAAGTTTTTTTTACGCCTGATTCCATCTTGCACATACACAAATCCGTGCATGGAATACTGCTGTCATGTATGGTCAGGCGCCCCAGCTGTTCATCTTAGTACTCTCGATAGGCTCCAAATGAGAATCTGTAACGTGATAGGTCCTAACTTTGCAGCTCGACTCCAGTCACTTTCTCACCGGCGGGGTGTGGCTTCTCTGTGTCTATTCTACAAATATTTTCATGGCTTCTGCTCTGACGAACTTAGGTCACTGGTGCCCCCTCCACAAGAATTTAATCGGGCAACCGCACTGGCATCAAGGTCCCACCCTTTTACAGTTAAATCAACCAAAATGCAGCCTCTACTTTTACTCCATAGTTTCTTTTCTCGCGCTTCCCGCCTGTGGAACTCTCTTCCATATAATGGCAACCTACTGCAGGAAAAATCTTCTGCCCAGTCAGTCATGTCTCTTTCGAGATGATCGCCCAAGCGTGTATCACGTATGGCATTTAACTGACTGATATCCTATTTTAGAGAGCTTTCTGATAAGGATAAATACTTAAAAATAACTCCACAGAATTCAATCAACAGATGTCAATGAATTTCAATTATATTAATACATTATTCCGTATCTGTTCTTTCTGAAAACATTGGACAACTTAATTTATATAACAAGAATATTTTAAAGTCTTAATTATTTTTTGTTGTGGTGCAGTGGATATCGACTCGGAATGAAAAATCGGGGAGCCGAGTTCGAATTCCATTTAGATTACTTGCATTCACTTAGGTACAAATGCCCTTGGGAAAGATATTAATCCGTCTCTTCCCTCCAGTTATGGGTTAAATAATAAGATTGGGATATATAGCTTTGGTCGGCAAATAATCTACCGCAGAAAGCAAGAGCAACCTACTGCGGGATAATTTTCTGCCCTGTCAGTCATGTCTCTTTCGAGACATGATCGCCCAAAGCGTGTAACACGTATCGCACTTAACTGACTAATTTTTTTATATAATTTGTCTTATTACTAATTTTTTTTTCTTTTAACTCCACAAGCAATAAACTGTGTAACATTAATTGGAATTCCAAATTTCTGTGTCTGGAATGATTAAGGCGACGTCCATGAACAATGAGTTCATTTCCGTCTATGCTTTTCAGAACTTTAATTTTTAATTTTCTTCTTCACCGGCAGAATTTTTTTTTTTTACTCTTCTTTATTCTTTTTTAATTCCTTCCAAATTTTCTTCAGTTTTCCTTCACCGTCTTTATTTTTCAAATTTTATTTTTCTTCATCTCATTTATCTTTACCAGTTTTTTTCTTCTTCCATTTTCTTCTTTTATTTTTTTTTTCGTTCCCTGTTTTCGTTCTTCTTTCCGTTCGGTTTGGTAATTTTCTTCTAAGCTATTATTTATTTATTTTCTATCAGGTGTTTTCATTCTCTCTTTCTTTTTCTTTAACTCTTTTTATTTCTTTATCTTTCTTTTCTCTTATTATCTCTCTTTCTTTCCCAATACGTTCTTTTCTTTCATTTTCGATTTTTCGTAGTTTCACTTGAATATCTTCTTAGCTCTCTTCCTCACTTGAATATCTTCTTAGCTCTCTTCCTCACTTGAATATCTTCTTAGCTCTCTTCCTCACTTGAATATCTTCTTAGCTCTCTTCCTCACTTGAATATCTTCTTAGCTTTTCTTCTTCCTCACACTTTTCCCCATTTTCTTACCTTTTCCCCTTTTCTCCTTCACTTGAATTTTTAACTGTTCATTTCTTCCGACACAAGAAGAAATTTCACACCACCCTCTGTCCCATTATTGCGCATATGCCCGGCTTCTGACTTCCCCATTGGCGTCTTCGCCCCGCAGATGATTTCCTGTCGGGGAGATCGGGTGTCAGGACGCTGTACCAATCTACTGTCAGGAAGGAAGATAAACGAATGGGAAGGCTCCAATTGAGAATCTGACAAAATTCATCTGGTTGGTTGGGAAAGTTTTTAACATAATTCCACCCTATTTCGATTTTGCTTTCTTTCCACGCAGCCCTCGACTCCTTCATAATTTCCCGCCTAAACCCATATATATATATATATATATATAGATATAAACCATATATATATATATATATATATATATATATATATATTATTAATATATTTTAATCCAAACGGAAAAGTAGGAAGGTAAATACCAAAAACCTGAACCTAATTAATATTAAAATTTTAATATATAAAAAATGATACAGGAGGAGAGCTCAATGTAATTAAAATTACAGAGCTAATATAAAGTAAAATAAATTTTCAATATTCAAAAATGTTGAATGAACATTTCAACATGAAATACCCTAAGAGAGATTTCACATCTCCTCAGTAACCGTATATTTCAAAATGTAAATAAAAATCTTGAAATTTTGAAAATTTATGAAATATTACCTTTGAGGAAATGTGAAATCCCTCTTAGGGATTTCATGTTGAAATGTTCATTCAACATTTTTGAATATTGAAAATTTATTTTATTTTATATATATATATATATATATACCTACAAGTTTTTGAACTTCACACTACCCGGGTTTCGACCGTTATTTCTCTTCAGGCATAAATACGGAAAACCAATGGATGTTGCCCCTAAATATAAACACCGGAAGGAAGAGTAGTAGTAAAAGACGAGGAGGGGTGAAAATTCCATTGTAGAGGAATTACCCACTACTAAAATGGGGGTAGCAGGTTAAAGGAAAGTAGAAATTCATACGGGTTCGTAAATACCCAGTAGTTTCTTCTTTAAATGCCTACATTTTGACATTACTTTTGGTGTTTAGTTTCCGGCTTTCTCTTTTCCAATCTTTTCACTCTTTTCTTTTTTTTTTCTTCTCAATTGGAGTAGATAAACTAAACTATCGCCCGGTCTACTGAACAGATGAAGAGGCTCATCCCTTGTTTCCTGTTTATGATGTGGTTTCCGGCTTACTCTTTTCCAATATGTTCACTCTTACGTAGCCCTCTGCTCATCAGTGGCGTTACCGCTTTGCTCGGGGTGATATGATTAAAAAAAAAAAATTAAAATATGTATATATAGTTATAATATATATATATATATATATATATATATAATACAGCTATAACATATATAATATTATATAATAATATTATTGAGAATAAAAAAATATTTAAGTTTGTATATTAGTAAGCCATTTGACAAGTATTCCATGTTATTTAACCCAAGTGAGGGGGAGCAAAGATGGATTCATATATTCCAAAAGGTAGTTTTTTTTTAAGTGAACATCACGAAATCGGCCGAATTTGGAAAACTCTTGTGGTACATTAGATATCGGCTCGGAACGAGAAACCGGGGAGCCGATTTCGAATTCCAGTTGAATCCATTGTAATCCCTTACGCGCAAATACCCTTGGGAAAGGTATTAATCCGTCTCTTCCTTCCAGTTATGGGTTAAATAGCAGGACAGATTGGGTTCTATAGTCTTGGTCGGCAACCAGTCTACCGCAGAAAGCAATGGCAACCTACTGCGGGATAATCTTCTGCTCAGTCAGTCATGTCTTTTTCGAGACATGAACGCCCAAGCGTGTATCACGTATGACTGACTGAAATTTGGAATCCACAGTTGGAAACTGATTTTTCGCTGGAAAATTTTACACACGTTTCTTAATGACACCTCATCTGAGAGATTTTAAACTAAAAAGAAAAAAAAATCATACAGTGATTATGAGTTTCTATATTTTTGTTGTTGAGTTTTATTCTTTTTTTGTGTGTGTGTCTGTGTTTTTTAGCCAATTGGAATGGAAAACCAATTTAATGCATATATATTTTTTTAATAAATTTTTTTGCCTATTCTGACGGAATCTTCTTTTTTAATGACAAATTGATATTTTTCCCTCAACGTCGTCTTTCGTAAACACTCAAAAATAAAAACATAATTCGTGTCGAGAAAAAGGACGGAACAGAAATGTCGGAATCAGTAAATTGGACGAGAGATTCGTTATTAAACCGTTTATCTTTGCTAATTTTGAGGAAGAACTTGAAAGAAAATTTCCCCTCCCTCCTCAAAAAAAAATAAATAAAAAAATAAATAAATAAGAAGAGGTCATAAATCAACCGAAGGAGAAAAAAAAAAAAAAGAAAAGATAAATGATACTTTCACACCAAGAAAACGAGAACGGAAAAGGAAAGAATTACGGAAGTCTTCGAGAGACACAGACAAACGTATCAAGTGAAAATGAGGCAAGATAAAAACGTGTGATTAATACACAGTAATTTGTCGCCGGAAGTGCACTAGTTGCCTACGTTAACCCAGATATCCTTCCGCGATGCGCAGACAAGAGAAGAAAAAGAAAATGCAGAAAATAGATACATAAACAAGTGATAAAATATAAAAAGAATGTAAATCGTCAAGAAGAAATTTGTTTAAATAGCTGTTATAGCGACCATATTTTTTTGAGTTGATCTTTATAGTTTTCTCTTTTATGTTAAACTAGCATCATAACCCGGCGTTGCCCGTGCAACTCAAAAAAATGTTAGAACATTTTACGTGTCGCAGTTGCATCACGGACACGTCGGAAATGTCGCTCTTCAGTGTTTCTGCTTTGCGTGCCGCTGTATTGTGAACAACATTGCGTTTGTTTTTGTTTTAAAATTACGGGGGAAAATATTTACATTTTTTGTTGGCTAAATGAATTTAACATAAAAAATAAAAATTATTTATTTTGTTAAAGCTTTATTTCATTTATTTATTTTTTATTTTCTGAAATATGAAATATGAAACAAAAAAAAGACTTAAATCATTAAATTGACCATTGGCACTTTATTTTTCTTTTGTTTCAAAATTA
>JBBBDQ010000913.1:52500-132500 GCA_037127315.1 Ascarosepion bandense | reverse complement strand
TTCTTTTGTTATTGTTACATTGCCAACTTTTACAAGGCAAATAGCGACAATTTAACCATCGCTCCCTGTAGATTTGCTATTTTATATCTATATATACATTACCGGCCATAATTATTAGGCGACCCCAGTGTTTTAAAAAAATAATGTATTTCATACTATTTTTTAGAATTTATTGCCAAGTGAATAATTGTAAATGAAAATAGAATGGTTCTTTTGTTAATATTGCACAATAACAAGTGCATCAAATGAATTTATAAATATTTATTAATTACCTATATTGCAGTTTCATCAATGCAAAAATGAAGAAAATTTAAGGTGATTCGGAGGAATTTATCCTTGCTTTGAGTAATAATAATTAAAGAAACATTCTATTTTCATTTGGCAATAAATACTAAAATAGCATGAAATATATAATTTCTTTTAAAAAAAACTGGGGTGACCTAATAATTAAGCCCGGTAGTGTACATATATATATATACTCTTACACACACACACACACACACACACACACACACACACACATATATATATATATATATATGACTTGTATATATGAATGCACATACATCTATGTAGCAGAACAATCTACTCCAGTGGTCGAAATAAAATATTCGGTTCAAAATTTGGATCATCTAAATAAGGTCGAAGCGTACAACGGCCGAAACATCGTGAATATGACAATAAAAATGAGGACAACAGTCCGAACAATGTAAATAATGTAAATACTACCTCATCTCAGAAGTATTATAGACAAAGCGTACAACGACCGAAACGTCGTGAATTTGGCAATAAAGATAAGGACAATAGTCCGAACAATGTAAATACTTCATCTCAGATATATATATATATATGGGAAAGGTAATTATCTTTTTTTTTCTCCAATTATGAGTTAAATAATAAGACAAATTGGATTCTATAGCCTTGGTTGGCAACCAGTCTACCGCAGAAAGTAATGTCAACCTACTGCGGGAAAATCTTCTGCAAAGTCAGTCATGATCGACCAATCGTGTATCACGTATGGCACTTAACTAACTGATTGACTGAATTTGGCAAGTTGAATATAAGACTTCAACACCCTTTGAGAATATTCTTAGCGATTAAGACATTTGGTGCTACTATATTTTTTTTTTTATAATACTCTTCTGAATAGACGAACCCTTCCGCGCAGCGCCGCTTATTTGAATTTCTTGAAGACAGGAGTGATCTTTTTTTTAGCATTTTCTTTGCATCTTTTTTTTTTTTTATCATACCCTAGGTTCCAATTACAGTAGGTATATGACTAATTTTCAGATACTTTCATTTTCTTTTCAATTCCCTTATATTTTCATATTCTTTAATTGGTATATCATTTTCCGATATTGCTGTTGTAGGTTTGAACAGGTAGATTCTATATCTGCATTGTTTAATCTGGTCTATTTAATTTTAGATGGCTTTTTTTTTATAAATTGTAAAGTTCTAACAAATAGCAAATTACTAGTCTACTTAAAACCTTGGTTCCCAACCAGGGGCCCATGAACCCCTAGGTGTCCATGAAAGAATTTCAAGGGGTCCAAAAATTCTAATTCGTATTGGCGCATACTCGTAATGTGCTTGATGTGCTGCGCGCACCCTATAATTTTATCCATAGCTTCCAATTTGTTTTCTTCTACTTGTAAAATACTTCTTCCCATTGGCAGTTCAAATCTCAATGAAGATAAATGAAATTTTATCATATACAGTTTTGTCAAATGAAATAATGCTTATGTTTTAATCGCAGGCCTTATTTATATATTCAATAATCATATGTGATTTTGGGTTTTATGATTTTTTTTATTCATACATTCACTCGTAAGCTCAAAAATCCAATCTTTTCACGCTTTCCTTTTATCTTCTTTTTTTTTTTAATTGGAGTAGATAGACTAAATTATCGCCCGGTTCACACTCCACCCTCGTCTATTGAACAGGTGAAGAGGCTCATCCCTTGTTCCTTGTTTAGGATGTGGTTTTCGGCTTTCTTTCTTTCCGCCCATGCGTGTATCACGTATGGCACTTAACTGACTGAACTAATTCCGTTGTAAGGGTCCACAAGTGACTGGAAAAGGGGGAACGGGACAAAAATGGTTGAGAACCAATGACTTAAAACGTTTTGCAGGACACTGTTGGAAACTATAAGATTGTCATATCTTCCAGTGGAACTTTTCTAATCTTGTCTAGTCGCTCCTTGTAATTTTTCAATGTCAGATTTGGACAACTAGATACAAATTGGCGAAGAGTATCAACATGATTTTCACATAATATACATATTGTGTTTGCCTAGTAATTCCTGGTAAATATGTTTTGATTCCGTGCAGCCATTATAAATGCCACCGTCTTTACCTTTGGCTCTGTACTATCGCCGGACGCTCGTGGCCTAAGGGTAGAATCGCCGACTGACACCGATTCGGTCGGGTTTCAATCCTGGGTTAGGAAGCGAACGGAGTCTAAGCCGTACTGATGAGCTGTAATACAGCGAAACAAATCTGTAAAGGATGTGCGCTCGGAACTAGAAATCGGGGAGCCGAGTTCGAATTCCAGCTGAATTCATTGCATTCACTTACGCGCAAATACTCTTGGGAAAGGTATGAATCCGTCTATTCCTTCCAGTTATGGGTTAAATAACAGGACAAACTGGGTTCTATAGCCTTGGTCGGCAACCAGTCTACCGCAGAAAGCAATGGCAACCTACTGCGGGATAATCTTCTGCCCAGTCAGTCATGTCTCGTTCGAGACATGATCGCCTAAGCATGTTTCACGTATGGCACTTAACTGACTGACTGAATATAATAGAAATATGATTAAGGCTTCTACTGGGCATAAAGTGGGTGATCGATTTTCTATTGTCCTGAAGTAATAAACTGATCCCCCGCTAATTACTACTTATTAATAGAATAATATAATTCACCAGTCTACCGCAGAAAGCAATGGCAACCTACTGCGGGATAATCTTCTGCCCAGACAGTCATGTCTCTTTCGAGGCATTGTCGCCCAAGCGTGTATCACGTATGGCACTTAACAGACTGACTGACTATTCAATCTTCTACGTGCTCAGTCATCAATTGAAAAGACATGGCGGGTAAATTTAAAATTCTAAAATAACTGTAACAGCGTTCGTGTGTGTTTTTCAAAATCCACATCACAACAAAATGAATATTTTATCGCAGTTACAGTGAGTTAGTCGTTTGTAATTTATCACTTAAGATGATCTTGCCAAAGATCGAAAGTACCTTAGTTAAAAAAAAAATTGTTGCTTTCTTTCATGAATTTCATCTTAATATCAAGAAACAGATTGGACAGCTGAAAAGAATCATTATAAATATACAGAATATGTATATATTATATAATGAAACATGTATAAAAGAACATATGCTACCTATATATATATATATATATATATATATATATATATATATTATAAACATATGCTGTTAGATATAAGAGACAATGAATGTCTGTTATGTTTATTCAACTGAAATTAAAGCCAAAATACGACGTTTAGAACGGCTCATGATTAAACATAATATACATTCATTGTCTCTTATATTTAGCAGTATACGTTTAGAAAATTATTTGCTGCCCCGATATACATGATATATATATATATATATATATATATATATATATATATTTTTTTTTTTTGCATCTAAAAAAAATTCTAATTTTCTTAAATCGTATGCTGGGTAAAATTAATACCTATCTCATCAGCGTTAATCAGAGGTAATATTAATACTAATAGGATCCTTTGGGATTTAACTTCAGGTTGTTTTTTCGGATGTATGACGCACAAACAAACACACACACACACACATATATATATATATATATATATATATATATATATATACTTTTATTTTCAGTGTATTTATTTATCAAATGCTCTTTAAAACATTACTTATTAAACATTAGATATTTTGCGTCGATTGCATTCATCCTCGGCTATAGCATGCAAATAACCCTTTATAAGTGTGTCGGGCATGCGTTAATCAGTACAAAATGCATGCGAGTGCTGAATGTTAGTCGAATACTGGCAAACGAATTTTAACCATTTCACATCAGCCACACTTAGAAAAAGTTGTTCGCATTTTAAAGAAAAAGATCACTAAACACATTCGACACAAAATATCTTTTGTATGAATAATGAAGTATTTTTTTAAATTTTTTCTTTTTACTATCGACTTATGTTTGTGTGTATATATATATATATATATATAATCATGCTTTTTTTACATCATTACAACAAATATCAAATATTCAAAGGGAGTTAACAAAATAGATAAAAGCTATAATTTATCATCTGGTTCACGTGACTTAATAATGAGATATTTAATTATCATGGTAACACGAAACATGTTACTTTAAATCGGCGTAACATTGCTGTAATGCCTCGCGTTATCATAACGAAGGTTTATCTCATTACCAAAAAATGTGAATAGAAGACTGAAAATTATATAAAGTAAAATTACTTTATGATACAAAATAGATGTACACATATAAACACACATACATGTGTGTGTGTGTGTGTGTGTGAAGATATCGGTTTACATATGTTTGAAAATTTAGTGTCATTTTAATATACATGTATGTGAGAGATAGTCAAATATGTAGTTTTATTTTATACTGCTTACAATAATTATACGGTTGTTAATATTTATACGGCTATGGAGACAGAAACACAAATATTAAAAAACAAACAAAATGTATAGATGTATCTACATTAGTTTGTGGATTCGGTAAAGATGAGAGATGACGTGCTACAGTTAGGTTTTTAATATGATTTTTCCTGTGATATTATGTTTTTCTTTTTTCTTTTTTTTTCTTTTCAGAAGATGACAAGTTATAATAAGTTAAAATTATTATTCAGTTGAAAGTAAAATAAATTACATTCTACATAATGGCTAGATGCATAGCCGAAAACGCTTGGAGGAATAAAGCGTTTGGACATTTTTTATATAATTTATGTTCAGATGAGAAAAAAAATTATAAGAGCACAGGAAAAATTATATTAAACATTAACTTTAGAAAATTGTCACTCATTTTTTTTTAAGAAAATTGCATAAAAGTGGAATTTTATATGAACACATATTCTAATTTTATATCAGTAAGCAATATACCACGGACAATTACAAATGTTACTACAAACACTCAAACTTTTTAATGTCATTATGTACTTCTACAAATGTATTAATTTTGTGCAAACTAATATATCCACAGAGATGAACAATATTATATATATATATATATATATATATATATTAGATAACGATATATATATATATTTTATATATTAATGACAATATTGTGTAAAAATGTATTACAACGTGGAAAATATTTTCTCGTGGCGCATTTATATATATGTGATACAGCAAAACAGATCTGTCTGCGGATATATATATAGTCTTAAATCTCCCAGCATGCCTCGTCCGTGCGCATTTGCAGTCGTAAATGCAACAACTTCCTTCCGACGAAGTCCTAAAGGACAAAACGCGTCACAAGAAAACTTTTACACTTCGCCATACATTTATATATATATATGAAATGTATTGTTTGAACATTATTTACGATAAATTTTTATTACGAAAACGTGTGCCATTCGTAATAAAAATTTATCGTAAATAATCAGGCCGGTAGAAATAAATATATAATACTGTTTCATTAAAAACAGAATATCTACTTAAATACGAGTATCGATAAAAAATAATGTTCAAACAATTCATTTCAAATTGTCGGTTGCTTATAACCAAGTTTTGTTAAAATTCGTTGATTTCCGTAATATATATATATATATATATATAAAAGAGAGAGATTTATACAAGTATAAGTATACATTTCCTTGGTACATCTGACAACAGGGATAGAAGGTTTTTGCTCTCTGGTTAAATTCTTTGTCAGTCACTCACTTTTGCCACATTTTTTAATAATTTTGTTAAAAAGTTAGAGGAAGTATCCCCGAGGATGCGAGTTCGAATTTGAACTGGGATCACGGATTCCGGTTTTTCCATCCTGTTAGCCATTAAGTTAGCTGTTCCACAAACAGACATATGCAAATAAAATCATGTGTATATAAAAGTCATTCAAATTTTTTAATAAGTATCGTATGTTTAAAGACATAATTAGAGACAGGAATGGTAAATTTATTTTCTGTTCTAGATTTTCTGTTTTTATTGAGGTTATTATAAATAGGTGAAAAAAAAACCTGGAATGTTTTAATGAAACCAAAGATGTTTTCCTACCAGATATCTGTACTGGTGTGAGCGATGTTGAATTCATGCCTGGTTTCATTTTCGAATAGAATTAAAAGCACCATATATATATATATATATATATATATAAAACAAAGTTGTGGAACTCGTAGGTTTTTTTTAACCTGCTGTTCATGCATTTACTTTTATAAATAGTGCTCGATACAAACGTAGAGCGTTATATTGTAATAGTTGGTACAATGGTTTATAAATTCATAGTATCACTACACAAAAATTTTCGCGTTTCGAAGCTAACCTTTTTTATTTATTTTTTTATTTTTTCGTTTTTCACCAGATAATTTTCATTCCAATTTCATCACCCAATGAGAAGCACCTAAAAAATAAAAGGTTAGCTTCGAAACGCGAAAATTTTTGTGTAGTGATACTATGAATTTATAAACCATTGTAACAACTATTACAATATATATATATATATAGTTATTGATGGCAACCTCCTATGTTAGAAGTTTCATCCCAAGAAGTGTTATCTTCTCACTAATATAAAGTATTAATGTGAAGTACCTCCCTGGTTTGAAACTTTTACCGTAGGAGTGTATACACACGCACACACAGAGACCTATATGCTTATATAAATATATAGGCTTATATACCTATATTGACATATTAGTATGCATATAAACATATTATATATATATATATATATATACATGCATACTTATATATAATAACGATACACATTTATTTATATATAATTGTATATTTCTATATTTGTTTATATTTGTGCAATATACTGTCTAAAGGGGAATTTTGGGAAGGGGAGATAACTTATGTGAAATGTATTTAAATATTTTTTTAATAATTATTAAAAAAATTTATATGTGCATATATATATATATATATAATATAGAGAATGTTACTATGAGACTAAAACCTTTCCTACCTTTTTCCAAAGCTTCTATCTGTGCTGCAGTGAATGATGTACGATTCCGTTGCAATTTCCGTTTCAACCTGATACGCATTTGTTCGTCCGTTTCACCATTTTGGCTCCCATCCCCCTGACCGTTGTCTGAACTGGCACTCAAATTCTCCATCTCTGAAATCACAGAATATTGCAAGTCAGTAGGGAGGGACCGGCTGCCCTTTTTTGTCTTTTAAGAAAGTGGTTACCATTATTAGTTCAAATCATGACATAATCACTAATGCACTAGAAGAGAAGACAGCATTTACAGCGAAAATATTTTAACAACTAATTAACCTTCGTGTTATTAATATTAAGAGCTTTACACTTTAAGGCTTCCATACTATTTGCGTGCATTTAAAAAAAAAATGTAAACAAATACATTGAAATAAACTGGACATAGTCAGCTTTAAGACTAACAGTTAATCTATGCTTTCAAAAGATTTCGAATTTATTAAACCCAGCTAAGCGTGCATTGCAAATTCGTTACTAGCTGTTAGGATAGAATAAGATTGAGCGAACTATGTTAATATTTCGAATATGTATCAAAATATGTATATTAAACGTATGCAAAGATTCCTGAAAACGAGAACGCATTTTTTCATTTTAACTCTTTGTACACATTTCATATTTATCAATACAGAGAGAATGAATGCCCAACTAACCACTTTTTGTATTTAAAGTTTTTATCTACACTATCAATATATATATATATATATATATATATATATATATATGCGTGTGTGTGATAAGAAAAAGACCATGTAAGAAATATTTATCAATCTAACATGTTTCATTTTCAAAAGCGAAACCCACTAGATTGATTAACGTTTCCTTGTCTTTGTTTATCTTGTCATTAGCCGAATCCAGATCCATATTGGATCTGCATTTGTTCCCAATTCACTATGTATATATTTTCTAAACATACACTGTTAAATATGAGACAATGAATGTCTATTATGTCTAATTATGAGCCATTCAAATATCGTATTTTGGCTTTAATTTCAGGTGAAAAAAAAAAGCAAAAGTTCTCCAACATTTGGATATTTTTATTATTATGTTACTTCTAAGCTTTCGGATCACATAAGCCATCTTCAGAGATGGTGGATGTTTTTAGGTTAACGTCCATGTAACCTCTCTGAAGATGGCTCATGTGAGCTGAAAGTTTAGAACTCGCATAATAAAAAATATCCAAATGTTGGAGAGGTTTTGTCTTTATTTTCACCTGAAATTAAAGCCAAAATACGATGTTTACAACGGCTCATGATTAAACATAATAGACATTTATTGTCTTTTATATTTAACAGTATATGTTTAGAAAATTATCTGCTGCCTCAATACACTAAATATATATATATGTGTGTGTGTGTGTGTGTGTGTGGATTGATAGTGTAGATAAAAAGCTTTAAAAAGAAAAAAGAGGTTAGCTGGGCTAATCATTGCTTATATCCTGATAAATATTA
The DNA here is from genome assembly GCA_037127315.1 of Ascarosepion bandense. NCBI lineage: Eukaryota > Metazoa > Mollusca > Cephalopoda > Sepiida > Sepiidae > Ascarosepion > Ascarosepion bandense. The sequence goes on along the minus strand of JBBBDQ010000913.1, from coordinate 123,864 downwards.
AATGCGTGCAAAGATTTGCAGCCAAATGGCTATCTCGTTTCAGGAAACTTTGCGCATACTTAATGGTTAATTTTGTGGGCACTTCGGCGTGGTGTTATGGTTAGTAAGCGTGTCTGACTAGAACAATTACGACGGAGTAGTGAGTTCGATCCTCAGTGGGTACCTCATACTTTCGGCCTTGTGCCACATCTAAGATATATACATATATATCTACAGTCATCCGCATACAGTCCTGTTTCGCGGTATCACAGCTCATCAGTACGGTTAGACATCCGATTGCTTCTAGCCAGGACTGAATCCCGACCGAATAGACATCAGCTAGCGATCCTATGGACGCTCGGGAGAGGAAGGCAGATTTTAGCATATATATATATATATATATATATATATATATAAAGGAGAAATAGTGGCTAAAAAAGAGCACATAAAATATCCCGTACTGGGAAAAATAGTGTTCAGTCTCTAAATAAAGCAGAACAATATTTATTAATAATGATCCTCGCAAACAGTAAGCAATTTCATATTAATATTTACCGACTTTCTCATTATTGCTATTAGTTGTATGAAACAATAGTAGAGGTCGGTCATATTATATATATATATATATATATATATATATAAGCTATTAAAATATCTTGTTCTTTTATATATAAACTCTAATGTGAAAAATTACGAAAATACTTCTAATTCCACTGTGTTTTATTCATCGGTAATGAGGTAAAATAAACACCAAGGCGAAATTCCCCCAGCCTTTCTGATTTAAATTTGTAAACATGTTACTAAATTCATTTCGCAATAATTATGATGAATTTATTAAAATATATTTACTAAAATTAACACTTAGTCAAACGGGTTTTCTTTTTAAAAGAAGAAATGAGTTAGGCCTTTTTGTGTATGCCTTTTTTGCAAATACTGAAATTGTCAAAATAAAAAAAGGTATATACTTCAAATGGACCCAACGAGAGACATAATTTTTTTTTAAATGGGCAATTTAGCCTTGCTTTCTTGTAGATCTCTCATTACTGCACGGTTAAAAGAAAGTGGTTTTCCTAGGATAATGCGAACAGAGAAGTATATTTTCTTTAATAAGACTTTCGATTTCCTAGTCCGGTTGATATCTATTTTATTGTTTAAAAACGATGTCTACTCAAACACGTGTACCGACTAAATACAACATTTAAAGTCAGTTTCAATGCGTCAAAAGAAATATAGGAAGATTATGGGTGAGGTTCAAAGACAAGCCGAAGAGTAATCTTGAAGTTGTCGGGGCATCACTTTAGACCTTTTGAGCAGAAAGCCTTGGATTGAAAAGAGTGGAGAGTATGCTGTCACAATGACATTAAAGTATTTAAATTGAGACTCCTCCGATATCCAATATCTAAGGGAGGCAAAAGTAGGCACCGAACAGTTTTCATTAGGACCAGCTTGACTTATACTGTAACCCACAATCTTGTATCCAATGAGGTCTTGTGGGATCTTGTTTCTAAGTCTTTTGCTGTACTGAAATATCATATTCGACATAAACACTTATCGGCTGCCCTATAAGTTGCTGGATTGCTGAACACTCCTGCGTCGAAACTGATGACATTTATTCACTACTAGCATCATAGCCCGGCGTTGGCCGTGCAACTCAGAACATATTAATTTCTTCAGCGGATAAAACAAATACGATTAAATTTGCTGCAGACACTTAAAATATAATCTATATATATAAGGCAATCTGTGAATCAGTGTGTAACTGTTTCCTATGCACGCCTACATATTTTAATATTTCTTTTGTTTCAAAATTACGGGAAAAATATTCACATCTTTTTGCTGACTAAATGAATTTTTAAAACGTCAGAATAAAAATTAAACATAAAGGCTCATTTTTTTTATAATAAAAATATATTTTAGTCGCGTTTGACACGTGTGATTTGATTTCTGTGACGTAATCTAGCAACCATCTTAGATCTTAGATGTTTTACGTAGCAAATGTAAACAATCTGCACCATTGGCCAAAAAGTCCGAAAGGGAAAATTGTTGAACTCAAAAAGTATGTGTCGACCTGGCTTTCCTGTAGATATGTGTCCCTAAAAGTTTGAATGCCGTAGCTTAAAAATTGTAGGCGTGCACAGGGAACAGTCACACACAAATTCACAGATTTCCTTCTATATATATAGATTTACATTGTTCGGGCTATTGTTCTCATTTTCGTTGCCATTTTTCACGACGTTTCAGTCGTCGTACGCTCTGGCCTTCTTCAGGTGCTAGCAGTTTCAAACCCAACTCTTCATTTCGATCACTGGGGTATACTGTTCTAGTTCCATGTGTTATGCAATTTTATGGATGTCTTAGCTATCTCTCTTTAACTCAACTCTCTAAATTATTTCTTCACCACTGCTGTAGCCAGATATTGAACTCATAACTGTTTGGGTCAAGTCACTGGAACTAACCAACGCCTATATCCACGTCGTAAACATGACAATATAGATAAGGACAACAGTCCGAGCAGTGTAAATAATGTAAATACTACCTCGTCTCAGAAGAACAGGCAAATAAAGAGTCATATATATATTTATAATCAATTTGTTGAATATATATATATATATATATATATATATATATATATATATATATATATATATATTCAACAAATTGATTATAAATACTATTTTCTTGGTTACGCGTTTGATTCTCTCTATGCCGAAGACCTTCAGTCAGTCAAGTAAGTGCTATATGTGATACACGCTTTGGGCGATCATGTCTCGAAGGAGACATGATTGAATGAGCAGAAGATTATCCCGCAGTAAGTTGCCATTGCTTTCTGCAGTAGACTGGTTGTCAGCCAAGGCAATCTATCCTATTATTTAATCCGTAACTGGTGAGAAGAGACGGATTAATACCTTGCCCAAGGGAATTAGCGGGTAAGTGACCTTACTCTCCCTGTTTGAAGAACATAACAATAATTTTGCAAGCATTGAAAATTAGTTCCTGTCATGGTTGACAATGAGTATAACAGTCTTATAAAACGGTTACTGCTCTCAGAGTAGCAAGCTGATTAGAGGTGTAGGTAGCTGAAGGTAAACACACACCAAATCCTTTTCAGCTCAACCCTTGTTAAATGCCAGTGACGAAACTCAGTTTCGATACCTTGCGATGGGATAGAACACAGGGAAAGACTGATTCATGCCTTTCCCTAAATGGTATTACGAAGTAAACACAAGCTGTCATAGTCTTAAGTTGACCGCTATACTTGTAACCGCGGGTATAGCTAATATGCAAACTAGTCACTAGGGTGGATTAAAGGGGTGCAGCCTTTAAGTCTGGCGGAAGCTACTAAGAATTTGCTCGCTAAAATTAGTCCACGTTATTTTCATCATGGGAGAGTGCAAATGATTTTTCTCGTATGAATCGCCCTTCTTGGCCAGGGGACTGTGCATATGACTGGAAGGTCTATATTCGATTAAGCATTTTTTTGGAGAGCTGTCTGGTTGAAGCGTTATTCCGAAGAGAATTAAATGAAGATACAAGTCGAAATGAGTAACTACACTTCGATTTGAATAAAGACAAAAAGAAAACTTATCTTAGCTGACATTTTCGTCCGCTGAGGGACTTTATCAATGCAAAGGTGACAGTTAAACTCGCACTAGGATTTCTAAGTTCTTTTTAATGATGAGAAACTGGCTTTTATGTAAGTAGGATAGATTCGAGAATTGAAAGAGAAAACTAAAAATGCGTTCTAATAGTGCGTCCTTTTTATATTTATTTTTCTTTTTCTAAATTTTAAAAAGACAAATACCAAACGTGAAAAAATACAGAAAAGTTACGTTGTTAGTATCACGGTTAGTAAATGAGGTAAGTTTAGGGACAAGGAATATTAGTGAATTATTTCATGAGATGTTGTATAGATTTCAAAAATAGTTACGTTTAGTTTATTGCATTGTCGTAATAATACGGACACCATTAAACATTGAATACATAAACGCACACAGAGGCATAGATTTATAGGAGTTTCTGTGCGTAAGAGAGAAAAAAAGGGTGTGTGTGCGTGTGCATTTATTTTCAAGACAGATTAGGTAGTGAAAGCTGTGTCAAATAAAAGAAAAATATATATATATATATATTAGAAATAAGTACAAATAAATACACAAAATTACACAAAAATGCGTAAAAAAATGCAATAATGATGAAGGTATAATCAGAAGGCCGGAGAGGAATCGGTTGAAAATGTTAAGATCGAGAGGTTAAAAAGATGCAATATCGGTAAATCCTTATTGTTAATAAATTCCATCCTAGGATTTGTGTTTTATATATATATATATATATATATATATATATATATATATATATATTAAAAAAGGATTAATTCAAAGATGTTGAATGGCCATTTCGATATGAAGATCCCCACGGGGGACGACACATCACCTCAGCAACAGAAAAAACCTTTCAGAAACTGGAGAAAAATTAGTCTACTTTTCCTTTTTAAATAGATTGCAAAGAAATTAAAAAATAAATAATAAAATAAAATAAAAATAAAAATAAAGGGAAAGAAAAAGAAAACGAAAAAGAAAAAGAAAAAGATAGAATAAAATCAATATTAATTAGGATCCGGTTTTTTGGAATTTACCTTCCTGCTTTTTTCCCTTGGATTGAAGTATCTGAATTAATATATATATATATATATATATATATATATATATATATAACACTAAACTGGTTATAACAACCGACAATTTGAAATGATTTGTTTCAACATTATTTTTGATCGATACTCGTATTTAAGTAGATATTCTGTTTATAATCAAACAGTATTATATATTTATTTCCGCCTGCCTGATTATTTACGAAAAATTTTTGTTCCAAAAATGTGTGTTATAGGCTTAATTTAACTTTGTTTATTTGTGGTCGAGAAGTCTAAGATGCGCCAGATCACTTGGTGGCTTCCCCTACGTGGATAGTGGTCGCAGGTTCGAATCCTGCTGAATGACACACATTTTCATAACAAAAATTTATCGTAAATAATCAGGCCGGTAGAAATAAATATCTAATACTGTTTGATTAAAAACAGAATATCTCCTTAAATACAAATATCGATCAAAAATAATGTTCAAACAAACCATTTCATATATACGGTATAACCCGAATATAAGAGAGATTTTATCTAGTCTCAAATTAAAGCCGGTGGTAATGTATATAAAATGGAGAAATCCGGATATAAGAAAACTTTTCTCCGATCCCGACAACTCTCTTATATCAGGGTTACAGTGTATATAGAGATACATAGATAGATAGATAGATACATAGATATATCCGAAAAATGACACTTTTCATCTGACGCCACACATCCACTAACATCTAACTTTAAATTTTCAAAGTCGACCTTCATTCTGATTAGTTAAATTAAAAATTTAAAAATTATCTAATTTTTTGTCTACCCACTCCATATTAACTCTTTAATAAACAAACGGAATATGTTTGTTGGGGCCTCAGACTCAACACGGAGGCCTACATCAAGTGACTGGTGTAAAGTGGGTGGCTGCTGGAAAACTCTACGTCTGGCAAACAGGACTCTGCACCATACTGCACCAGCAGTAGAACCCAGTCACAATTTCTGCGACCACATCACCTCTTACATCCGATCACTTAACTTTCCAGACTACAATTCCCTTGATCATTATGTGTGGGGTGCAGTTGAGCGAGAAACCAACAAAACTCCTTGCAACCCCAAAGATGAACCAAAGACAATGATTATGGCAGCATTCACCAATTTAAACAAGGAGACTGTCCAGAAAAGATGCAGGCGATTTCGAAGTCGCATGGAAAACCGTGGTTGAAACTTATAGTGATTTTATTGAATAAATTTACTCTTTAGTATTTCAACTCCTTCGGATTCTTCTATATCTACACCGCATATATATATATATATATATATATATATATATTCTAAACATATGTTGTTAAATATAAGAGACAATGAATGTCTATTATGTTTAATCATGAGCCGTTCTAAACGTCGTATTTTTGCTTTAATTTCAGTTGAAAATAAAGACAAAAATTCTCCAACATTTGGATAATTATGTCAACACAAAATAAAATCGTCGGTGATGGTGGATTTTATAATATTTCAGTTTGAACGACCTCTCTGAAGATGGCTCATGTGAGCCGAAAGCTTAGAAGAAAATTAATAAATAATTATCCATTAAACATAATAGACATTCATTGTCTCTTATATTTAACAACATATGTTTAGAAAATTACTTGCTGCCTCGATATACTAAATATATATATATATATATATATATATATATATATTAAAAAAGGATTAATTCAAAGCCTTTTTTAATATATATTTGCTCTGTAACATTTTATTACATGGAGCTCTCTTCCTGTATCATTTTTTAATATTAAAATAAAATTTTTAATATTAATTAGGATCGGGTTTTTGGAATTTACCTTCCTGCTTTTTTCCCTTGGATTGAAGTATCTGAATTAATATATATATATATATATTCTTACATATAATTATTTATATTTGTAAGTCTACGATACCGTTTTCGTTGCAGATCATCAATCGATTATCTATGTTTAACGATGGGATCGTCTCTTATCCCTGTGCACGTATGTCTTTTCTAATAAATTCTCGAAACTTTTTAGGTTAAATAACTTTGAATGTTACAATCAACCTATTTCCCATATATTGATGAGGCTTTGTTAATATTCTCCCAGGAAACAATATAAAATTATCTTGTAAATAAATTAAACGAAGTCGAAAGTATAATATAATGTAGTGATGAAACAGAAACAAATACCTTCTACTCAATATCACGTTAAACCTATGGGTAAATGTTCGTTTTCGGTGCCGACGGCATTTCCTTCTTCAAATTTATCCAAAATAGCATTATTTCTGTGCAAATGTATATGCTGAACTCAAATCAACAATTAGTTATTGAAGAAACCTACCTTTTTCGCTTTGAAAGTTCATAAAAAAACGAACTATATCTCGCACTTTTTCTCTCCCGTAACTCTCACGAAGTCATGTAATTAACTGCAGAATGACGTTCTACGTAGGCAGAATTTTCTGTCTAATTTTGATCGATTTTCTTCTTTACTAAAACTTACGGCGATGTACTTCCTGTTATGAGAGTAATAAGCGTAGAAATACAATAGCGCATTACTTTCATTACCGGAAGTACATCGCCGGAAGTATAAGTAAATGAAGAAAAATCGACCAAAAATCTGCCAAAATTCGTTCACATACGCAGTACGTCATTCTGCAGTTAATTACATGACTTCGTGAAAGTTACGGGAGAGAAAAAGTGCAAGATATAATTCGTTTTTTTATGGACATTTACATAAAAAAAAAGGTAAGTTTCTTCAATAACTAACAGTTGATTTGAGTTCGGCATATACATTTGCACAGAGATAATGCTATTTTGGATAAATTTGAAGGGGAAAAGCGTCGGGACTTACAACAAAAAATTACCAACCTATGATGTAAGACTAGATTTCCATCATAAAGCTACCAATAAAATAATAAACTTATGTAGGTATAAAAATGTCTGTATTTTTTAAATGGATAAAATATACTTATTTTATACTTTCAGTGTTTCATAGTCACAAGTTTCATAAAATGGTTTTGTGTGTTAGACGACGATTTTAAAAACAGCAGTTAAATTCCTGAAGTTCCATTGTAATTAGCAATTATTGTCTTTACGGGAAATGTACTCGACCCCCATGAAAACGATATTCGCAAATGTATTGGATGGATGGTGAAAACGGACAGTAAAAAAAGCACACACGAATAAAAGCAAAAAAAATTCTATCTTACAGATGCGAAACAATGCTTCTTAATAATACGAAACTATTACTATTTTTTTTAAATTGGTATTTTTCAACCAAACGATTAATAATAATAATAATAATAATAATAATAATAAAAGATCGCTCTGCATGCATATAATCCCTTTTGCAAAAACTGATTTGTAAGTGGGAATGCATCTTCCAAAAACTTATACTTAAAACAAATTTTGTCGAAAAAAAATATAATATATAATTTAAAATGAAACACTTACGTCTCTTGCATCAGTTAAGTCAATTTCGCTTCATACACGCCTATGTTTTTTTTTGTTTTGTTTTGTTTTCAACGATGTTTTTATGCTTTTTTTTTTTTTTTTTTTTTTTTTTTTTTTTTTTTGCAAATATAAGACATTAAGTAATAATAGTCTGTAGGATTTTTTAAAAATAGAAACAGATGTTATGTATATGTGTCTGTGGATATTTTTAATTAAATAATAATGAAAAAAATATTTCCATCATCCATGTATGATAATTTGAATTCTGAAGCGTTAATATTAATAACTTCCAAAGAAGCACTTAAAATCTACGAACGTCTGTTTCTTTTTTTATAAAGGAATAAAAATGTTCTATTGAATATGAAATATATATATTTGCTAACGCCTTAACGTGTTAAAATAACGCGGATACAATTAGCGAACTCTCTCTCTCCCTTTCTCTCTCTCTCTATATATATATACAGAAATGAAATAAAAAAATACAGATCATTGAAAAAAAGTTAACGTTAGCGTAATACTGAAGAAAGAATTACAGACACCTATGCAGATATAGAAATGGGAATAAATACAATTAGATTTCTGATCAAGGTTCTGTCAAAAGCGAAGACTTGAGGTGGTCTTGATCGCGTAGAAGGTGGACGTTGAGAGGCAACAACTAATATTAAAGCTCCTTTTTTTCCTACTTCTTCTTTTTTTCTTATGAAACTAAAACCACCCGACTTCCTTTCACGAAAGAAAAAGGAGAAAAAAAAAAATGAAGTCAAAAATGCCAAAACTCAAATTAAGGACATTATGATTACAACGAACATAGTAGCCGATATTCTTGCCAGCTAACATAAGCCATGCATTTTTTTATACTTCAATGCATTTAACTTCCCGTTTTTTGGGTTTTTTTTTTTTACATTTCTTAATTCATTCCTTTCATTCATTTACAGAAAAATTCATTCTTTTGCTTTTTTGTTAGTTTTTTTCTTTCTTCCTTAATATCGACACTTATTCTTTCTCTCTTTCTTACCACGTCCTTTGTGAAATCTCTTTCTTCATATTTATGTTCAAAGACTTTTTTATTTCTTTCATTCAGTCTTTCCTCAGTACTCAATGCTCAGTTTGGGTGTATTATATATATATATATATATATATATATATATATGTGTGTGTGTGTGTAAAAATATACTCAGTTTTAATCCGAGATTATGGACAGTATGGTTAAATAAAAAGTCCATCACGGACGAAACGCGTAGGCGATTTAAAATACAGTTTTCCTCTTGTTTTTATTTAACCATATATATATATGTAAAATGTATATTTGGGTAGCAACCTTTCTTTGAAGCATCTTATTTTTATTAATTTAATTTTTTATAATATTCTAACATTTTCCATTTTGGAAGAGTTAAAAAATACAAAAACTGTCCATAATTGTAATTTTTTCAAACGCTTTCAGCCACTTCTGTAGCCATTTTCAATGTTGTTTTTGTTTCTGGTGATTTTTAAAAAACATCACAAAAATAAATTACTACGTCACAGTCAAATCATGATGAAAGATAACAACACCAGAAACAAAAAGAACTTTGAAAATGGCTATAAAAGTGGCCAAAAGCGTTTTCATATTCATTAACTCCAACAAAACAGAAAATTGTTAGGATGCTGGAAAACTAGAAAAACTTTAAAATCTAATAAAATTTTCCATGTCATCCTTATTTAATGAAATATATATATATATATATATATATATATTTATATATATAGATAACTTTCCTACTTCTCTATATATTATATAAAAATTATTTAAAAACTTCATGATAATATGTTGACTGTCATTTATCAATGAAACCTATATATATATATTGTTTCATTGAAAAAAAAACAGGCAAGGTATTATCATTAAGTTTTAAATAATTTTTTATGCGTTCGAATAATTTTTTTCTTTTACAAACTCAAATTATATAAGAATTGTCCAAAGCTTTTGTACTTTTCAGCGCTTTATATGATTTGAATTCCGAAAAGGGAAAAAATGTACGAACACATGAAAAATTATTTTAAAAACTTAATGATAATACCTTGTCTCTCATTCGCAATGAAACCTGTATGATTGTTGCTCAAATACACACACACACACACATATATATATAATGTATAATGTATATATAGTTATGAATTAATTGTACATTGCGACACGGAAATTTCTATGTTTCGAGATAGATTCTCATCATCAGGCAATGTTGCTGTTGGTTGTGCAGATAATTTACATTTAAATGACAAAAACCTTTAGTTTTACTCACATACATACACAGAAAACTAAAGGTTTTTGTCATTTAAATGTAAATCATCTGCACAACCAACAGCAACATTGCCTGATGATGAGAATCTATCTCGAAACATAGAAATTTCCGTGTCGCAATGTACAATTAATTCAAAACTACATAATTATATTAAGCGCTATAATACTCATTATATGGAGCACTGTTCATAATAAAATAAATGCCAGAATACTCAAAATAAAATTAAAAAAAACTTGTCCTCTTCACCTGGAATTATATATATATATATATATATATATATATATATATATATATATATTCCATTTTTAAACGAGTTAATGGAAAATATTCAAAAGTTCTACAATATCGCCCGGTTCACATTCCACCCATGTCTATTGAACAGATGTAGAGGCTCATCCCTTGTTCCCTGTTTAGGGTGTGGTTTCCGGCTTTCTTTTTTTCCAATCTTTTCACTTTTATGTAGCCCCCTGCACATCAGTGGCGTTACCGCCTTGCTCGGGGTGATATGATTAAAAAAAATATATAATTGTATAGAACACATTTTAATGCAAATGTTTACTGGTCTAACCCTACTAGGACCAAAAACTAAGTATTAAACTATATATATATTACGCCTATGTTTTTTCCCATCCTAGTATATACGTTTTTGAGTGGACAAGACAAATTTATATCGTGTGTGTCAATTACATGTTCGCGTGTGCGAGCCTGTTACATCCTGGACACAAGTGTGTCACGTGTTGCACGAGTGAGTCAGTACGCATGCGCACGACGTGCATCGAGTATGTCTTGCCATGCCACGTCACGCCATCCCATCCAAGCAACATCGACGCTTCGGTGGGGATCGATCTTGCGTACACGATTCATTCCCGTACCAACAGTCTTTCTCTCGACAGTTGCAGAGGAAGGAAAATCTCTTAACAAAAGAGAGTGTTAAAATGAAGAAGAACGACATATAAGAAAGAATAAAAACGGTTCACGATAGAAAAAAAAGAAAAAAATTAAGAACGAGAAAGGAAGGAAAACCGACAACGAAAAACGAGAGAGAGAGAGAGGCAAATAACAAATAATTTATTTTTACGAAGTGGATTAATGAAACCCAAGATGTGGCACAAGGCCGAAAGTATGGGGCACACAGTGAGGATTGAACTCACTACTCAGTTGTAAAAAAAAAAAAACAAGCTTGCAAACCACTACGCCACGACGAGGTGCCCAATCTCTAACTGGAGAGTTGATTTTCTCAGCGCCGATTAGATGTGGCACAAGGCCGAAAGTATGAGACACCCACTGAGAATCGAACTCACTACTCAGTTGTAAGACAAGATGGCTAACCATTACACCACGCCCATGTGCCCACCTCTAACTGGATAAGGAAGCTAAAGAGATTAATTTATAGCCATCTATATTTGAAATTTGAACTCAACTTTTCAAGCGCTATATATATATATATATATATACAGCGAAACATTTGTCTGCGGATGACTATATATATATATATATATATATATACAGATTACGAAAATTAGCGAAGATTAACGAGACTGGTTATAAACAACCGACGATTTGAAATGATTTTTTTAAACATTATTTTTGATCGATACTCGTATTTAAGTACATATTTTGTTTTTAATCAAACAGTATTATATATTTATTTCTACCGGGTTGACTATTTACGATAAATTTTTGATTTGACTTCGTTTAGTATGTTGGTCATTCTGGGTCGAGAAGTCTAAGACGCGCCAGATCAATTGATGGTTTCCCCTATGTGGATAGCGGTTGCAGGTTCGAATCCTGCCGAACGACACACATTTTCGTAATAAAAATTTGTCGTAAATAATTTTTGATTATAAACAGAATATCTACTTCAATACGAGTATCGATCAAAAATAATACTCAAACACACCATTATATATATATATATATATATATATATATATATATATATATATAGTGTATTTAGGCAACTATCCTTCTTTTGTGCAAGTTTCATTAAAAATAACAGACAAGTTGCTGTGGTTAAGTTTTTATACAAATTTTCAAGTGATCTTACATATATTGTTTATCTTTTATCAAAAAATATTTTGAATTTGTTAATTCTCCAAATGTTTTAGGCTATAGCCGTTATCAATGATGAATTTTATCTTACTGTTAACTATATATATATATATATGTGTGTGTGTGTGAAAAGTGTATGTATATAATTATAAATGTCAATATATATATATATAAATATGTAATTTGTTATATATATTATATTGTTTACATATTATATATGCGTGGTACTTATTTAAAAGCGCTCAATATCAGTGATAGAGCAAACATATTCATATAGATAGGTGTGAGTTTGTAATCCTGGGTCTCACGCTTTTGCGATCGTCAGGTTTGTCTGAAGATCGCAAAAGCGTGAAACCCAGGGTTACAAACTCACACCTATATATATGTGTGTGTGTGTGTATGTATGTATGTATCTACTGTTACAGGAATGTTTTATTTAAAAGAAAACCAATCAGAAAACTCAACACAATAATATCAACTATGAACACGTTCACAATGTGCTGAGCCTGTTTGAAAAATAAAATATTCATATACCTCCAGATACATACATAAACAGGTGTATATATTTAGTTGAAAGTAAAATTAGTCATTTTTGATAATGGCTAAAAATATAAATGAAAGGGTTTAGATGAATAAAATATTCGGACATTTTTATGTACTGAAAAGAATAAATTAAACTACATAATATTTTGGAGAATCTGGGTATCGATCCTGGCACCTGTCACATGCAAACGAGCGCTAGACCACTTAAGCTAATTTCCCAGTTTTTATATATATATATATATATATATATATATATATATATATATATATACACTGAGGGGTGTGCAAGCGTTTTTGTTTGTTTTTCAATATCGATATCGCACAATACTATCGGCTGTTGAGCAATATTTACCAAACGACTACGGCTAAATAATGAGAAAATCCGTTGTTATGGTAACATGGGTCATGGTCGGCGCCATTTGAAACAAACAAGTGTCGTGTTATCACAACTAAAGGATTTTCAAAAACATAAAACCCAATAAATTATCAAATTTCGTTGCTATAGAAATGTGCAGCATTTTCGGCGCTATTAATAATCTTTTCTGCACAACTAGATTCATAATGCACACATGCACATATGGTGCTAATAAATTTGTGCTCAGTATGTAACAGAGCTATTATCTATACTAAAATAAGGGCCGCGTCTGTCCGTCATAATTTCATGTCTACACTATAACTGTCGTATCCGTCCATCACACGATTCAACTAAAATTCAAATATCCAGCTTTTCTTTTACTTCTAAGATATACAATATTTCTTTCAATAATAATTTAATTTAAACTAAAACTTCAACCTAAAATTGTAAAGTAAAGTTGAATTAATAGGTAGAATATTTTTTAGAACAGAGGGTATACGGTTTGTGCCTATGGGTCAAGGGAGATTATTTGCAATAATAATAATAATAATAATAATAATGACAAGAAGAAGAAATAATATTCAATGCACGGACGAATGGTAGATTTATAAATGTGCAAGATAAATTATGACGAGAAAAACTTCCTAGCTCAACACAGTGACACAGCCTTCTTAGAAGAACTGCGTCCGTCCGTCATAATTTAATATCTATACTATAATAAGGGACATGTCTGTCCGTCACTCGATTCAGTCATAATATATGTAGGATTTTCGTTTCTAATAAGATATACAGTATTTCTTTCAGTAATAATTTAATTTAATTTAATTTAAACTAATATTTCAACATAAAATTGAAAAGTAAAATCTTAGAAGTTGAATTAATAGGTAGAATATTTTTAGGGCAGATGGCATACGGTTTGTGCCTATGGGTCAAGGGAGATTACATGTTTATAATTATAATAAATTTAGATTTTTCGTCACCTGTATCACACCTCTGAGTTTCATAAATAAATAGAATTGTCAATTGAAACTTTTCACTTTGACAATTTTTAATCAGCACCTGACAATTGGATTGTACATGAAACTCAGATCTGTGCTATATATATTTATTTATTTATCTGTAAATTCAAATAAATTAAGAGAAGAGAATAGCTATTTTCAACATGTCAGTTTAAGACATGCATTTTCAACCCCGTTTAATAAAAGAATGAGGAAAACTTCTAATGTCAGAGGCAAGAGCTAGCAAAGGAAGGGGTGGGGAAATGTTGGTAATTATAGAATTAAGCTAGAGGAATCTGAGTAGTAATTTCTCTTATGGTAGTGGGATGCATGTGGTTTGATCATTGGGTTAGTGGTGCTAGGTATGAGGAAAAGGGTACTGCTTCACCAAATTAAAAAAAAAATCTATTTTGACCAAAAAGGAAGTTTTTTTTTTTAATAATCATTTCAACCCAAGCAAGGCATTCTACTGCCACTGTTGCACAGGGGTTACATAGGGGAAAGTGATGCAAAAAAGGTGTTAGTTATAGGAAATGTCAGGAGAATGGAAATAAACGAATGAGAAAACTGAGGATGGGGGTGGAGTAATGAAAAAAGAGCTTGAGAGAATAGATGCGAGTTAGTGTGATAGAAGATGTCTATTGACCTTACATTTAATTTCCTAGAGATTATAACTGTCGGGGAAGCAAGTATATGGAAGGGGATTCCACAGGTGGAAAGTGCGTGAAAAGAAACTGTTAGAGTAGAAGTAGCTGTTACATTTTATCGGTTTCATTGTAAAAAAAGGTGGGACCTAGTTGCTAATCTAGTAGATCGTGTGAATTCATACCTAGGGGCACCAGTGATCTAAGTTCATAGGAGCAGAAGCCGTGAAAGTATTTATAAAGGAGGCACAGGGATGCCACGTCCCGCCGGTGAGATCGCGACTGCAGCCGATATGAGATAATTATTGCAATTGAAATTTATTCCTGTGACGACACATACGAATGATCTCTTTACGTTACATACATATATATATATATATATATATATATATATATAATAAAAACAAAAGCTGTTTGTGGAACCAAAAGACACCTTGCCAAAACCTAAAACTTTTCGCCAGATACAGTCTCGAACAAAAATGACAATACTGAAAAAAGAAAAAAATGAACAAAGTCAAACATTTTTAATCCCTAAAGTAAAGTGCTCAAAATTTAGATTGCCTAGACCGAGCAAAAAGAGAAAAAAAAACTGTTCTGGTGCCCTCCTACGAGGAATGAACTCTTCCTTTGGCTATATATAAATTAACTGCGTGACGATATATTCGAAGATGAAGAAAAAACTTGAAGCAGCTGAAATGTAGTTCTACAAAAGGATGCTGCGGATATCATAGACCGAGCATGTGTGCAATGACGAGGTTTTGGAAAGAATGGAAACGAAAAGGAAATTAATACTGAGCATCAGGAAGAGACAGCCAAAGTTCATGAGACATGCAATGAGGAAGGAAGGCTTGGAGAGCCTGATACTAACAGGCCAGACAGAGGGAAAAAGAGACAGAGGAAAACAGCGGATAACATAATTGAAGGACCTGATGACGGAACGAGGGTTGGACGGTGCAACAGGTTAAAGCTTGCTAAGAGCCATCATGGACAGGGAGATGTGGAAAGCCATGATCGCCTATGACCTGAAAGGATATTGCACATAAAAGAAGAAGAAAAAGACTTCTAGAGGGCAGTCAACAGAGCAGTTAGGAGTAGTCAAGTACAGCAGTTAACAACAGTTACTAGTCAGGTGGCGTAATAATACCTTCGGACTACTTATTTCTATATTACTTATTAACACTTCTTTTGGGTATCTTGTTTCTTGTTATAATAATATATTGTTTTGAACTTACTTTCTTGTTCCGTGTCTTACTTCCGGCACAATCCAGTCACTACAACGTGCGGCGAAGGTTAAATCCTATGAATGATTGACTCTAGCTGCAACCCAAGTTTCACGCACACGCGATCTTCAGATTAACGTTAATTAAAGAAAGGAGGGCGAGTTTTATATAATCCATGAATGCCCAAAGATGACTGGAGGAAACATATTCAAAAGATGCACCACAAGGACAGAAAATATTTAAAAGAGATTCGGTTACGTATCATTAAAGTGATAGAACGAATATGTAGCACATTTTTTTTTAATCATATCACTCCGAGCAAGGCGGTAACGCCACTGATGCGCATGGGGCTATGTAAGAGTGAAAAGATTCGAAAAGATAAAGCCGGAAACCACATCCTAAACTGGGAACAAGGGATGAGCCTCTTCACCTGTTCAATAGACGTGGGTGGAGTGTGAACCGGGCGATAATTTAGTCTATCTACTCCAAATGAAAACAAAAAAAAAAAGAGTGAAAAGATTGGAAAAGATAAAACCGGAAACCACATCCTAAACAGGGAACAAGGGATGAGCCTCTTCACCTGTTCAATAGACATGGGTGGAGTGTGAACCGGGAACAAAGAAGTAAGAATAACAGATGGAGCAAAAGGTCGCCTGAATGGTTCTTTTGATACTCAAACATCTGGAACTTACCATACGAGCCTCTTACATTAAATTTCGATCCATTTTTTTTCTAATCGAAAAGATACAAAATGGAACAATAATAATTTTTTATCGGTTTTGACAAGTGCATATTTGAGACGACCTTTATTCTTAAATTCTTTAATTTGAAATTATATCAAGAAAAAAAAAAGAATTTGTTATAGAAATTCCAAAGATCATGTTTGTAATAGATATAATATAATATGGAAGCCTTCACTGTTCTTAACTGTTTCTGTTCATTTTCTTGATATTCAGTAATATTTTGCGCTTAGATACAGAAAACACTAGGATTATTTATTGGTCGTCTTTTCTACCTTATTTTTATTTATTCTGTTTATTTTACTTTATTTTTTCTTTTCTCTTTCATTTCTTCTTCATTGTGGCTCGTATTTGTTTATTTTTCCTACAATTGTATTACTTAATCTTTTTCGACCTATGTCTCCTTGTTCTTTTTTTTCTTTCTTACATTAATTTTCTCTTTTTCTTATTTATTCATTTATATATTTTTCTTCTATTTTCTTAGATTTTTCATTTTTTCTACTGTCTTTATTCTTCTTTTTTTTCTTACTATTCTCTTCTTTTGCGCCACATTTCGTTTCTCTTTATCCCTACCATTTATTCATTCTCTTTTTCTTCTTATTATTTTTCCTTCATCTTTATTCTTTTTTATTCCCTTCATCTTATTTTTTCTTCCTTTTATTCTTCTTCTGATTTCTCATTTTCTAATTTTTTAATTTAATCATTCGCTTATTTTTCTACTTTTTCATTTAAACATTCGCTTATTTTTCTACTTTTTTCATTTAATCATTCGCTTATTTTATACTTTTTCATTTAAACATTCGCTTATTTTTCTACTTTTTTCATTTAATCATTCGCTTATTTTTCTACTTTTTTCATTTAAACATTCGCTTATTTTTCTACTTTTTTCATTTAATCATTCGCTTATTTTTCTACTTTTTCATTTAAACATTCGCTTATTTTTCTACTTTTTTCATTTAATCATTCGCTTATTTTTCTACTTTTTCATTTAAACATTCGCTTATTTTTCTACTTTTTTCATTTAATCATTCGCTTATTTTTCACTTTTTTCATTTAAACATTTTTTCGTTATTTTTCACTTTTTCAAATTTAAACATTCGCTTATTTTTCTACTTTTTTCATTTAAATCATTCGCTTATTTTTCTACTTTTTTCATTTAATCATTCGCTTATTTTTCTACTTTTTTCATTTAATCATTCGCTTATTTTTCTACTTTTTTCATTTAATCATTCGCTTATTTTTCTACTTTTTTCATTTAATCATTCGCTTATTTTTCTACTTTTTTCATTTAATCATTCGCTTATTTTTCTACTTTTTTCATTTAATCATTCGCTTATTTTTCTACTTTTTTCATTTAATCATTCGCTTATTTTTCTACTTTTTTCATTTAATCATTCGCTTATTTTTCTACTTTTTTCATTTAATCATTCGCTTATTTTTCTACTTTTTTCATTTAATCATTCGCTTATTTTTCTACTTTTTTCATTTAATCATTCGCTTATTTTTCTACTTTTTTCATTTAATCATTCGCTTATTTTTCTACTTTTTTCATTTAATCATTCGCTTATTTTTCTACTTTTTTCATTTAATCATTCGCTTATTTTTCTACTTTTTTCATTTGATCATTCGCTTATTTTTCTACTTTTTTCATTTAATCATTCGCTTATTTTTCTACTTTTTTCATTTAATCATTCGCTTATTTTTCTACTTTTTTCATTTAATCATTCGCTTATTTTTCTACTTTTTTCATTTAATCATTCGCTTATTTTTCTACTTTTTTCATTTAATCATTCGCTTATTTTTCTACTTTTTTCATTTAATCATTCGCTTATTTTTCTACTTTTTTCATTTAATCATTCGCTTATTTTTCTACTTTTTTCATTTAATCATTCGCTTATTTTTCTACTTTTTTCATTTAATCATTCGCTTAATTTTTTCGTTAACTCTGTTCAGTCGTTTGGTTTTTTTCTCTTGTATTTCCATTTATTTTTTTGTTCTTTTTCTTCTCTCTTTATTCTTCTTGCCTCTTTTTCTTGCATAATTTTACTCTATTTTTCTAACATTTCTTTTTTTCTCTTCTACACTTTACTCTTTCTTTCTCTAATTACATTATTTTCTTTCTTCTCTTTTAAATTTCTTCTTCACTGTAACTAAATCCACTTTTCTTTTATTTAGCAACTGAAAAACTCTTGAGTGTAGTTATTATCACAACTATTGATGTTGTTATTATTATTATTATTAGCATCATCATCAGCAACAACACGACAACGACTGCGGCTATTATTTATGCCCGGCAGTGTAATTTGTCGGCGGACTTAACCAGTTCTATTTCTTAGCGCGCAAGATTATTTATCTCATTGCTTAGGGGATAAGCTGAGGCTGGCAATGGTTGGTAGTGGGAGGTGAAGAGGCCTGTTAACGGAGGGATATGGAACTGGGCAAAGGATTAAGCGTTTTATGGTGGTTCGCTTTAGGATTTAGAGCGGCCATTTGCCAAAATTAGGACGATACGACGAGTAAGACACCAGGACGATGAGAACGAAGTTGGGGGGGGGGGGGGGGTAGAGAGACAAAAAACTCAGATAAAACCGGAAGCAACAAACAAACAGGAAATACATTTCATTTCAAACAAACCTTCTGTCGCTCCATACATACACGCGCATATATATATATATATATATATATATATATATATGTGTGTGTGTGCGCGTGCGCGCAAAAGAGGAGAGACTGTTATAAATGAATTCGCCAATAGTATAGCATTTCGAAATTGAAGAGTTTGTAAGGAGAGTTGGGTGGGACTTCTGGTCGGTAGTGGGATAGTAATTTGTAGAGAAAGTAAGGGACAGTGGGTGCTGGGAGTCGCAGTCTAAGTTATGGTAACAAGTTTAAGAGGAAACATGACCACTGACCAAAGAAATATTTAAGGTATGCCAGAATATTTGATTGTAAAGAGAAAAAATGTTATATATATATATATATATATATATATATATATATATATATATATATATAACGATAGAAGGAAGGAGTAAAGTTTTGTTTTTGTTTTTTTGTTTTTTTTGTTTTTGTTTTTTTTGTTTTTTTTTTACCCCCGTTGGGAAAACCTGTAACACAGACATACACACATTATATAAGATTTAATAATCTAATACGATTTCTAGTGCATTCAGGTCGGTAGATGAAAATAAACATAATGTTGAAAAATAAATTGAGCGTCTGATCTATCCACTAAAAATAACGTTTACGGATTTAAAAAAACATCCCTTTCTTTAAAATTTGCTTAAGTTAATTTAAGATACGAAAATGAGCAGATATGTTTATTTTGAGAATCGGTGAGAAATCTGCGTTAAAAGGCACTATTAAGGCTTGCCTTGGCTTGGTCATAGATGCGCTACTTAGTCGAAAGGTCAAAGCACGTCAGATTTAATGTCGGTTTTTCTATCTATGATAAATACATAGTTTTAAGCTATGCTATATTTACAAAGTGCTCGATATCAGGGATAGACAGCATATAAATATAAAAGTAGACACTGAAGGCAACAGAAGGGGCGACAGTCTGTTTGCTGCCTAAGGAATGCATTTAAGCATTAAACAGAATGTCGCCGCAGTCGCTGTCTTTCTCTGTAAAGATAAAGTGATTTTCTAAGGGCTGTTTAGATGTGGCACAAGGCCAAAAGTATTGGGTACCTAGTGAGGATCGAACTCACTATTCAATTGTAACAGGTTCTAGCGAGACAAGCTTGTTTACCATTACACCACGTCTATGCGCCTTCTTTCTCTTATACATAGACGAAGAAAGCGAGACATGAAATAAGTAAAAGGAAAGAGAAGAAAAAGCAGAGGAGTAACAAGATTCAGAGATGAAGGGGAGAGATCAAAAAAGTAAAAATTAAAAAAAACAGAATGAATAGAAGTTTAGAAAAATAAGAGCGAAAGAAACTGAAGAGAAAACTCAGATTGTAAAAAAAAAAGAGACAAGAGAAAAGTCAGAGTTAAAAGAAGAAGAGAAAAATAAACAGTGTAAAATGAAGACGAGTAGTAAAAAGAGAGTGAAAAAAAAGAAGATAACTGAAGAGAGAGTGAAAAGAAAGACGATAACTAAAGAGAGAGTGAAAAGAAAGACGATAACTAAAGAGAGAGTGAAAAGAAAGACGATAACTAAAGAGAGAGTGAAAAGAAAGACGATAACTAAAGAGAGAGTGAAAAGAAAGACGATAACTAAAGAGAGAGTGAAAAGAAAGACGATAACTAAAGAGAGAGTGAAAAGAAAGACGATAACTAAAGGGAGAGTGAAAAGAAAACGATAACTTTTAGTTTTTTTTTTTTTATCATATCACCCCGAGCAAGGCGGTAACGCCACTGATGCGCAGGGGGGCTACGTAAGAGTGAAAAGATTGGAAAAGTGAATGCAGGACACCACATCCTAAACAGGGAACAAGGAATGAGCCTCCTCATCTGTTCAATAGACGAGGATGGAGTGTGAACCGGGCGATAGTTTAATCTATCTGCTCCAATTGAGTCTATCTACTAAAGAGAGAGTGAAAAGAAGACGATAACTAAAGAGAGAGTGAAAAGAAGACGATAACTAAAGGGAGAGTGAAAAGAAGACGATAACTAAAGGGAGAGTGAAAAGAAGACGATAACTAAAGGGAGAGTGAAAAGAAGACGATAACTAAAGGGAGAGTGAAAAGAAGACGATAACTAAAGGGAGAGTGAAAAGAAGACAATAACTAAAGGGAGAGTGAAAAGAAGACAATAACTAAAGGGAGAGCGAAAAGAAGACGATAACTAAAGAGAGTGAAAGGAAAACAATAACTGAAGAGAGAGTGAAAGGAAGACGATAACTGAAGAGGGAGTGAAATGAAGACGAGAAATAAAGAGTAAGTGAAAGGAATAGAAGAACTAGAGAGGGAGTGAGAAAAAGTCGATAACTAAAGAAAAAGTGAAAAGAAAACGATAACTAAATAGAGAGTGAAAGGAAGACGGACGAGAAATGAAGAGAAAGTGAAAGAAAGACGAGAACTAAAGAGAGAGTGATAGAAAGCCGGCTACTAAATTGAGTGAGATAGAAAAAAGGGAACTAAACAGAGAGTGCGGGAATAAAGAAATAAAATTTAGGAAACATATATAGAGAGGGAATGAAGAAACAAAGTATAGGAAATACAAGATTAAACAATAAAAAAGAAGAAAATATCTAAAAAGAATCATAAAATAATAAGGCAAGCATTGAAGCTAAAGAACAAAATACATCCTAGATGGAGATGGAGAAAAATCGTTTTTATTGGATGCAGATCCATAAAGGGTTTAAACTCAATAAAAACAATCCAACTCAACTGCGTCGGAAAATTGTCCCTTCTTTAGCCTTTCCGAAATGTCCCTTGCCGAAGGATTAAGGAGTAAAGAGCCATTTTGAGACCTAAGTGCCCGGATGGGATCATATAGTTAGTTAATTTGAATGTTCCAGGTCAGCTTGGTCATTCAAGAATCTTGCGAGGGATTTAGATTTTTAGAAACCTTTTCTGTACTTTTTTTTTTTTTTACGATGATTTTTATCCCTAGTTCAATCTGAGCGAAAGGCACTGAAAGACAACTGATGGGTTTGTTTTAATATATTTTCTTTTTATTTCTAATTATTTTCTTTTATGTTTTCTTTTTCTTTTCTTCTTCATTTATTTGAAGAACGACGTTTCCACTTATTTTTTCTTCTCTGACCTTTATTCCTCATTTTTTTTTAAACTCTAGCCTTTTTTTTCTTCATTCTTTTTTCCTTCTCTGACCTTTTTCCCTCGTTTTCCTTTCCAACTCTGACCTTTTTTCCCACATTTTTTTATCCTCTCTGGGTTTTTTTTCTCGTTTTTTTTCTCTGACATTTTTCCTGAATTTTTTCCTTCTTTGACCTCTTTCCCTAATTTTTTATTCTCTGACTTTTATCCCTCATTTTTTTCCTTCTTTGACCTTTTTTTATTAATATTTTTCTTTGACCTTTTTCTCCTCATTTTTTTCTTCTCTGACATTTTTCCTTCATTTTTTCCTTCTCTGACATTTTTCCTTCATTTTTTCCTTCTCTGACATTTTTCGTTCGTTTTTTTCCTTCTCTGACCTTTTTCCTTCATTTCTTCCTTTGACCTTTATCACCTCATTTTTTTCTTTCTCTGGCCTTTTTCTCTTCATTTTTTTCCTTCTCTAGCCTTTTTCTCATTTTTTTCCTTCTCTGACATTTTTCCTTCATTTTTTTCCTTCTCTGACCTTTTTCCTTCATTTCTTCCTTTGACCTTTATCACCTCATTTTTTCTTTCTCTGGCCTTTTTCTCTTCATTTTTTCCTTCTCTAGCCTTTTTCACCTCATTTTTCTCTTCTTTTACTCGTTTATTTTCTTTCTTCCATTACTTACTTCTGTTTTTTCTTCGTTTCTTTCTACCTTGTCCTTTTCAATTTCTCATCATAGCCCATGTTTTATTTAAATTATCTTTCTTCCCTTTTTATTTTATAAACATATTCAGTCAGTTAAGTGCCATACGTGATACACGCTTGGGCGATCATGTCTCGAAAGAGTCATAACTGACTGGGCAGAAGATTATCCCGCAGTAGGTTGCCATTGCTTTCTGCGGTAGACTGGTTGCCGACCAAGGCTATAGAACCCAATCTGTCCTGTTATTTAATCCATAACTGAAAGGAATAGACGGAATAATACCTTTCCCAAGGGTATTTGCGCATAAGTGAATGTAATGAATTCAATTGGAATTCGAACTCGGCTCCCCGATTTCTCGTTCCGAGCCGCTATCCACTGCACCACAATAAGCATATTACTCTCTCTAAATTCTTTCCTTCCTCATCCTTCCTTTTTTTTTTTCGTCCCTTAGCCTTCATCTTTTACTCCTGTTTGTTTAATCTTTAACCGATTTTTTCACTGCTTGCACTTTCTCTCGTTTCCTTCACAAGAACGTCACTAAAACAAATTAGATGGCTTGATCTTACCTAATTTACACTCCAATGTCTTATTAACCCATGCCGAAAAAAAAAAACAATTCTACATCCCCTCTTGTGAACAATTTCCCAAAATACTTTTCTAAATAGCCTCGTCAAAACAATAAAAGAAAATAAAGGGAAAATCTTAAACTAGAAACGGATTTTATACGCTCTTAAAAACAATTGTTTATCGGAAGATATCCCTAGCTAAAATGGTTTTTCTTAGTGCAGGTCATTCATTTCAGTTTTCGATTACGAAAAGAAATATCCTTTCTCTCATCAAAACATCGACGCAGAATCATACTTAGTGTAAACCTAGACCATAAAAAGGGCTCAAACTAAATTTCTTTTCTGGCAAAATATAAATCAGCAAGAGTTTAGCCTTTATTTCTGCGAATAAGCCCAGAAAGCATCACGGACGACACAAACCTAATGAAATTTTCATATCGTTACTTTTCACGGTGCCAAACGCTTTCAGAAACGTCTAAACCATCAGGTGAATTTCTCAGATCGATAATTAAAAACGGTTTCGAGTGAACGAAGCCTGAGGGTCTTATAAGGGACCGTTCTTCTTCGAACCTTGTGGACCGTGGTGCTTTTTCTTTTTCTTTTATCTCGTATGTGATGATGGCCCTTCACATCTTCTTATTCTTTCTAGCTATTAATATATTTGTCTTGTTATTTCTCCCAAACTCTGCTCTGCTACCCATTTACCTAAACTCATCAAGTATTTAACATGCTGTTTTTCCCTCTCTCTCTCTCTCTCTCTCTCTCTCTCTCACACACACTCTCTCTCTTTTCTTCTATCCGCCTTGTGAGTACCAGGTTTTCCGTGCCTTGTGTCTCCAAAACTTCAATTGTCTCTTCTTGAGGTTAAATATACGTTTCCTTTTTTTACAGAATCAAAAACAAAGAACTGTACCCAATAACAAAAAAATCTACCACCTGAGATCTTTCAACAACAATAAGATGGATAATACATGTACACTACAGGCCATAATTATTAGGCCACCCCAGTGTTTAAAAGATTTATGTATTTCATACTGTTTTTTAGTATTTATTGCCAAGTGAATAATTGTAAATGAAAATAGAATGGCTCTTTTGTTATAATTGCTTTGCAAAATTTTATAAGGCAAACAGCGGCAATCTACCCATCGCACCCTGTAGATTTTCTATATATATATATACTACCGGCAATAAAATATTAAACCACCCCAGTTTTTAAAAAATTTATATATTTCATACTATTTTTTTAGTATTTATTGCCAAGTGAATAATTGTAAATGAAAATAGAATGGTTCTTTTGTTATTATTACTTTGCAAAAATTTATAAGGCAAATAGCGACAATCTACCCATCGCACCCTGTAGATTTGCTATATATATATATATATATATATATATATATATATATATATATACTACCGGCAATAATTATTAGACCACCCCAGTTTTTAAAAAATGATGTATTTCATACTATTTTTTAGTATTTATTGACAAGTGAATAATTGCAAATGAAAATAGAATGGTTCTTTTGTTAATACTGCAAAATTATATGTGCATCAAATTAATTTATAAATATTTAAGAATTAACTATACTGCAGTTTCATCAACGAAGAATGAAGAAAATTGAGGACAATTAGGACGAGTTCATCTTTGCTTCCCTGATTTGTAAAATTTTACAGAGTAATAATAACAAAAGAACAATTCTGTTTTCATTTAGAATTATCCACTTGTCAATAAATAATAAAAATAGTATAAATACATCATTTCTTTTAAGAGACTGGAGTTCCCTAATAATTATCGCCGGTAGTTTAACTCAAAACAAAAATAATGCTAAAAGGTGTTGAATTTGACAATTATTTTCTTCGTTCCTTATTCATTTGGATATATATATATATATATATATATATATATATTCACACACAAACACACACACATATATATATATATATATATATATACACACACATATATATACAACCTATTTCCTTGTCAATGCACTTAATTCTGTCGTGAATATTAAACACAAAAAAAGGAACAGAAAAGAGAATGACATTTTCAGATAAAAATTCTGATAAATACAGACAGAGTTAAATTCCACCTCCTCTACCAGAAATCTTCATTAATCTATTTTTTAATAATTATTTTTTCAGACCTACAAGAATATATATATATATATATATATATATATATATATATATATATATATACACACACATGCACAAATTATTTATATATATATATATATATATGCACAAATTATTTATATATATATATATATATATATATATGCATAAATTATATATATATATATATATATGGACATCTACACATACATGCACAAATTATATATATATATATATATATACATATATAATTGATTATAATTGATTTGTCGGCTTCTTTTCTTTACCCGTTGGACGCTAAGTGTGACGGTATCAACTTGCTAATGCTCGTAAGCATATGCTGCCAAGATAAAATCGCGTGCACACGCATGCGCACACGTAAACACTGCGTAAGAAGCACGTGCGGTTTGGCTTGCTTCGACACAGGCACGCATGCGCGCACAGATTTCCGGCTCACATGCAAGATATAGGATTATCTCCCTTGTCCATGTTTATTTTTCTTAGGCTGGGACCAAATTTTCCCCCACCTATCCAGCCCTCTTCTCTTACTTCGGTCTGTGTCTCCGAAAAAAGCGATTATAGGGAAAACGATAGTCTTGAAGTTTGTTTGTTTTTTTTTGTTTTTGTTTCTGTTTTTTTTTTAAGAGGGGGTCTCTTTTTTTTATGAATATTATTTAATTTATTTATTTCTATTTCGTTATTATTATTATTATTTGTTCCTGTTTATCCTTTTTACAAAACAAAATACCGGGCTTAAAGATTAAAGAAAAGGAAAGACTTATTGGAGGAAGGCGAACAAAGAAGATGAAAAAAAAAAGTAAAGAGGACGAGCTTAAGAAATAATTTGCAAAAATACACTGGTGAAATGTAGAAAAAAAAATAGTGACGAATAAAGAAATAAAGCAAGTCAAGAATTCAGCAATGAATAAAAGACAGAAGAGAAAGAAGAAAGAGAAGGTGGACAAAGAAAAAAAAAGACATTCAGTAAGAGACGAAAAGTAGAGAAACGAGAGAAAATTTGGAGAAGACGTAAAAAGGAAAGGAAGAAAGATAAAAAAAAAACAAATTGAAATGGAAAGAAGCTATCAAAAAGTATCAATACGAACAAAACAATGAAATAATATTGTCGTGAAAATAAAAAGGAAAATGGTGTGAAGAAAATTAAAAAGTAAAAGAAACGAAATATAAAAAAGAAATTAAATTTGTCTATATTAGGTAATATTCACATTATTTACATTATTCGGACTATTATCCTCATCTTCGTTGCTATTTTTACGACGTTTCGGCAGTTGTACACTCTGGCCTTCTTCAGGTGCTAGGAATTTCGAACCGAACCCTTTATTACAATTACTGAGGCATGACTACCAAAAGAGGCTCTAAGCA
This sequence comes from Ascarosepion bandense, assembly GCA_037127315.1. Lineage (NCBI taxonomy): Eukaryota > Metazoa > Mollusca > Cephalopoda > Sepiida > Sepiidae > Ascarosepion > Ascarosepion bandense. The sequence goes on along the minus strand of JBBBDQ010000913.1, from coordinate 96,500 downwards.
AGGAATGAGGATGATATAACACAGTGATTGCAATAAAGGGTTCGGTTCGAAATTTCTAGCACTTGAAGAAGGCCGGAGCGTACAACGGCCGAAAAGAGAAAAGCGAAAAGAAGCAAACTGTAAAACAGAAAATTTATTAAAAAAAATTAAATAGAAAATAGGAAAAAACGTTGAAAACAAAAAACACGAAAAACCGTATATCTCTAGTAAAAGCAGAAATCGGTGTTCGAACCCAAACCTCGCTTTCTTTACCCTGACACAGCACAATCTTCTTCATATTATTGCCCAACCCAGCAACCTGATGTAAATGATCTCGCAGCTGGTATATTTTGCCATAGATACAAGAGAACAGATTTCAAGTTTCAAGAAAATAGCGAAACCTTCCAAAACCCAGTTGTACTTGCATTCTTACCCTTGTTTTGTTTCCAGCAAAGTCAAATGAGTTTATCATATTGATATCATTTCAGTTTATGAAACTATTTCGAGGTTATTACATCTAAAACATTAAAACTGTCTAAACTTTTTTATAAATGGAAATTTGTCTGTGTGTGTGTGTGTGTGTGTGTGTGTGTGTGCGTGCATGTCCTTTACCTATAGACTCCGAAACGTTTGAACCGATTGAAAGTTCTACTATAAGCGTCTGTGAATGTTCTTAGCTAGGTTTTGTGTCGAGGTACCCCCGATAAATATCGAAAATCGATAATCAAAAATATCGGGTTATAGAAAGAGTTGTCCGATTTTAATCAAATTTGATACACTCATAGACAAAGACATAAGAAACGATATTCAGAAGTTTCAAGGTTGTAGTTCTTACAATATGACAGCAAATCGATAATATATATATATATATATATATATATATATATATATAAGGCAAGATGTTTGTGTGTGTGTCAGTTTATCTGCCTGTATGTCTGTATTTTTTCAGCCCTTTTGTTTTAGTTTTTGCTTCGGGTTTGGCTCTAAGTAGGGATAATTGTAGTCCTTAGTCTCAGCCATGATACCATTTACTCACAGGACTTATTTAGCCTTCAAAATTCAGTTTACGACGAAAAAACTTATTCGATATCGATACCAGGCAATGAAAATTTTGCTTGCATCCATTCATTTTTCTTTCAGTCTACGGTTTCACTTTAACTGAAAAAACCTATTGCTTTTTAGTCTTTCGTGCCAACGTCCAAAGAGTCTGAGATCCAAGACCATGGATTAGTTTTAAAGCTTTCGTTACACCCGAGCAACGCCGGGCTATACTGCTAGTTGCTTTATAAAACATTTAGGTGCCTTAAGAGAATGCAGTCCTGTTGATGAGCAGTGTGTCTGTAAAAATTTGTAGTCGTTCGAAAGATAAGTCAATAAGATCTTATTAATTTGTTAGATTGCTATGTAATGTCGGTTCTTAAATATAGCAGTGAATGCTGGACAATATCATCAAAGATGACGGAAAAACTGGAAGCAGCTGAAATGTAATTCTACAGAAAGATACTGAGGATATTGTGGACCGAGCATGTGAGGTTTTGGAAAGAATGGAAACAAAAAGAAAATTAAAATGAGCATCAGGAAGAGACAAAGTTCCTGGGTTATGCAATGAGGAAGGAGGGCTTCGAAAACCTGATACTAACAGGTCAGATAGAGGAAAAAATGACAGAGGAAAGCAGCAGATAACATATTTGAAGGGCATGAGCAGGTGGATGAAAGATTAGGGGTTGCCTGGTGTTACAGAGGAAAGTGTGCTCAGAGCCACCAAGAATAGAGAGATGTTGAAGGCCAGGATCGCCAACGTTCTGAAAGGACAAGTCACATAAAAGAAAAAAGATCATTGGTCTAAAACAGGCTTGTATGTGGATGACTAATAGTTTATATATATATATATATAAAATCATATCGCTCCAAGCAAGGTATTTTACTGTCACTGTTTTGCTAGGGGTTACATAGGAAGAAAGGTTTGAGAAAGAGTGACAGGTTATAGGGGGTGTCAGGAAGTGGGAAAGAGAAGGATGAGAATACTGATGAGAGAGGGGTGGACGGAAAAAGGAGCATGAGAGAGAGAGAGGTTGCAGGTAAGTGAGATAAGAGATGACTATTGACTTTACATTCTTGGAGATTATAGCTGTCGTGGAAGCAAATAAACGGAAAGGAATTCCACAGGCGGGGAGTGCGAGAAAAGAAGCTATTGGAGTAGAATGTGTTTTTACATTTTATTGGTTTCACAGTATATATATATATATATATATATATATATATATATATATATATATAAGCTGAATATACGGATTGAAATCCTACAAGATGAATAGAATAAGTAAAGAACAGTTAAGAAAGAAGTGTCATTACTCTAACATGTTTCACTTTAATAAGCCTCTTCAGATATATATATATATATATATATATATAATCTGAAGAGGCTTATATATATATATATATATATATATATATATATATGAATTGAATAAGTAAAGAATCGGTATGTTTCCCTTTAATAAAATTCTTCAGGGAATTTTAAAAGACGAACGATTTAATTTTTTGTTAAATCAAAAGAGACAGTATATTGATTGAGGTTTGACGTGACATGTCTGACCAATAAAATCAAACCTTTGTAATTTAAAAAATTCAAAGCGACAGTATGCTGACAAATTTTTTAAATACTTCATCTTTAAAAAAATTTCTGAAGAAGTTTATTACAGTGAAATATGTTAGATTAAAGACACTTTTTACGTGTTCTTTACTTATTCTACATATATATATATATTCAAAATATAACTGATATATAATTGATATGTTCTACACATATATATATATATAATTGACCATCCATTTCCAGACATCTACAACAGCATTCCTGTCTACATTCACAATATAAATATAATGATTGATAACACAATTATCCTGCACCAAGAAAACAACAAAAATGAAGATTCTCGAGGTAATATTCATTAAAATATTTAAGGCGTTAATTAATAGAATCAGCTAGGAATACTGTAGTCAGTCAGTTAAGTGCCATACGTGATACACTCGAAAGAGACATGACTGACTGGGCAGAAGATTATCCCGCAGTAGGTTGCCATTGCTTTCTGCGGTCGACTGGTTGCCGACCAGGGCTATAGAACCCAATCTGTCCTGTTATTTAACCCATAACTGGAAGGAAGAGAGGAATTAATACCTTTCCCAAGGGTATTTGCGCGTAAGTGAATGCAATGAATTCGGCTGGAATTCGAACTCGGCTCCTCGTTCCGAGTCGATATCCAATGCACCACAACGCACATCCTGTAGTAATGTTCTAAAATGTTTGTAAATAGAACAGTTTTTTCAGTCTTTAACACGTGCATGACCATGACATTACAACATATAAAAAAAATTCCACTTTGAATAATTTTCACATTCTAATGAATGCTAGCAATTTGTCAACCGTTATATTTGAAGCAGGGAAACAAATTAGAGTAATTTTTAGCAACATAGTTCTGCGGTTATTTTTTGTTACCATAACTCAGACTCCTGAAGATGATTTCGGAAAGAGATTGAAAATACTTGGGTACATTGAGAAATGAATCATAATAACATCTGTCAAATTTACAGCTCATTTCTGACATCTTTCAATTATAATACGCGAAAGATTATCCGTGAGTATGAACGGATTTTATTAAAAATAAGCAGATACAATATTTGCAATTTATTTAATCTGACGTATATATATATATATCAGATTACATAAATTTATATATATATTTTTTTAATCGTATCACCCCCGAGAAAGGCGGTAACGCCACTGATGTGCAGGGGGATACGTAATAGTGAAAAGATTGGAAAAGAGAAAGCCGGAAACCACATCCTAAACAGGGGACAAGGGATGAGCCTCTTAACCTGTTCAATAGACGTGGGTGGAGTGTGAACCGGGCGATAGATAGATCTATCTACTTCAATTGAAAAAAAAAACAAGTGAGAAGATTGGAAAAGAGAAAGCCGGAAACCACATCCTAAACAGGGAACAAGGGATGAGCCTCTTAACCTGTTCAATAGACGTGGGTGGAGTGTGAACCGGGCGATAGACAATAATATATATATATAATTGAAGTTTTACTCTCAATCTAACACACGAGTTTTACTGTTTTAAAGTTTCAGCTTGTATCACGTATATTTTCCCTGAAACTATGATAAAAATTGGGCCAATTTTTACCCTAAGAAAAAAAAATTTTCATTTCTCAATATCGTTCGGAAATACTTTAGTTCCCCTTAAATATCAAGATTCTGAGAATGTTATATTACCGCTACCTCAAACACACACACCCCTTACTCGCTACTCTTTACGTTCAGACATTTTTTTTTTCATTTTTTTTTTTTTTTGTTATATTTTTTCATTCCTTCATTTTCATATTATGGGAGCCCATTAAGAAAATTGCCAACATATCTTCCCAAAACGCACCATCACTGGAAAAAGATTGACAGCCGAACAACCAGAAATAAAGTAGAATAAAAACGAAAAGAACAACTTCTTCCATTCTATTATCATCGTAATTTTCCCCCATATTATTTTTATACAATTTTATTGTTTGTATTTGCTTTGTGGTGTTGGCGTTAAAATGCTCAATTTGGTCATTACGATTATTAATTTTTCTGTGCATCTCAGACATTTTCGATGGATAGACGAACCAATAAGAATTAAATGAGAGAAAGAAAGAAGATAGAGAGCGAAAGAGCAAAAACCAGGAATGCGAGGAACAGAGAGAAAAGAAGGTAGAGAAGAAAAGAGATGATGAAGGCGAGAGAAAGAGAGATCTCTTATGTTAAAATTTTCGTTTAGTAGCAACTTGCGGTGTTGTTCGAAACTACACTTATGGCTGCCTATGATATGTTCAATTTCTTTATCACTATACTAATTTTGTTATAACTGATCCAGACACCAATGTATTTGTCGTGTTTCGAGTTTATTGGTCACTTATTAAATTTCTATGTTGAATACAAGGTATGTTCTATTATTATTCCACACACACACACATATATATATATATATATATATATATATATATATAATAATAAATAATAATAATAATAATAAAATCGACTCTGTACGTATTCAAATCTTAAAATGTTACACAAGTAATTTTTAAAGACCACGAATAACCAGCAGAATCTAACTCCGTTATTGTCCTCGGCTATAAAGCTTTGGACCAAGAGGGGAAAAAAAGAAAGCTGCGTAGCACCGACAATACATACAGTTCTTCACAGCAAAGAAAAAAAATCCTCAAACGGAACGAACCACAAAGAAAGAAAAGTGCTCGATACTAAACTAACCAAAAAGGGTTAACAAAGAGGCAGTCATGCAGAGCAAAAACACACGAAAAAAAATTTTTTTTTTTTTTTCCTCAAACAACCCCTTCCCCAAATGGGTTAGTCTTTAATAGGTGTCTATTTATTTGATTAGTCCTTGGTCTGCCTTTGCCCTGACGAGCCGTTGTGCGAAACCGCGGTAGGTCTTGGCGATCTTGCGATTTTTTTCGCGTGTTTTTTTCGTGTATATATATATATATAGATAGATATATATATATACACTACCGGCCATAATTATTAGGCCATCCCAGTATTTTAAGAAAATGATGTATTTCATACTATTTTTTAGTATTTATTGCCAAGTGAATAATTGGGAAAGAAAATAGAATAATTCTTTTGTTAATACGCACAATAACATGTTCATCAAATGAATTTATAAATATTTAATATTTACCTACATTGCAGTTTCATCAATGAAAGAATGAAGAAAGTTCAGGATGATTCGGACGAGTTCATCTATGCTTCTTTGCCTTGTAAAATTTTGCAAAGTAATAATAACAAAAGAACCATTCTATTTTCATTTAGAATTATCCACTTGGCAATAAATACTAAAAATAGTACGAAATCCATAATTTCTTTTTAAAAAAACTAGGATATCCTAATAATTATGGCCTGTAGTGTATAAATCGTTTTTAACGAATTTTGTATAAAAAATAGATTACTGTCCGAAAACAAACGCATATATATATATATATATATATATATATATATAACGCTCTCACACTGTGATTGAGCACTCTGGAATGGTAGGCTTTGAAAAACAGTAGCTACTCTGGCATGTACCCATCGCTCATTCAGTAATGGATTAGAGCACTCTGGCTATTGGGCGTCTATAATGACAATGTACACGCTAAAAGTCTGCCTTCTTCTACCGAACACTCATAGCCCAGAGGTAGAATCGCCGACTGACGCCAATTCGGTCGGGTTTCAATCCTGGGTTAAAAGCAATCGGAGTCTAACGGTACTGATGAGCTGTGATACAGCAAAACAGATCTATCTGCGGATATATATATATGAGAAATTGTAGGAGGATTCGTAATTCATCGAGTTTTACTAAACCTCTACACAATGCAGAAAGCACTGGACAGCCGTTTCGTCCTATATTTGGGACTTGTCAGTAGTGCGCATTCTCTACCAGTATTTGAAACCCAGATAGTTACGTTATTAAGCAGACGTCATACCAACTGTACCACGGGCCCAAAGAGGTAACGAATTAAACTCTATATAGCGCCGCTCATTCACATATTCCGTGGTGGAGCTCCTTTTACCCATAGGACTGTGCCTCACTTAGCCGCGAGTACTATCACCAAGCCGCTCACACTAGAGCATTATAAGCCGGCTCAAGCAACGATATACAAATGAAAAATAATATATATATATATATATATATATATATATATAGATTAAACATATTTATTAAAAATCGCCTGAAGACACCACTGATGGTAGAAACCAAGGTAGCGAAATAACTCGTTTAAAATTATATATATATATATATATATATATATATATCAGCATGCAGTGTGGGTATGGAACAATCCAAAGGAGTTTCCTGTACATACACTGGTAGGATACGTCTCTAAAAGAGAGCTCTAAACATATATGCATATTAATACATATAGAGCAAATATAAGAAAAATTAAGGCAGACACGTTATATATATATATATATATATACACACAGTCCGTCCATATCTATCGATCTTCTTATTTGTTTTCCTTCCTATCTATTTTATATCTTAAGTGCGTATGATCTTGACAAAGAAAACCAAAGATACACAAAAATGCCAACCGTAACTCCAAACAGCCACCAGATGTCCAGTCAGTTATTCGACAGTAAGATCAAAGATGACCTCGCAGTCCACGGAGGTCAAAGGTGGCACGAAAACCTGAGATGACAGACATGGGTGATTGACTGGGAAGAAAGGTTGGGCAAAGAAAAAAAAAAGAGGACAAAGGCCAATTCCTTGTTCTTATTGTGTTCAGTCCTGATCGAGGTCTTCAACTCCCATGTTTATTTCAAGTCTGTAGTCTCCTGGTTGATAAAAAGCTGACCCTTTCAACGCCAAGAATTTTTCCATTCCTGGACTCTGTTCTCCGATGTCCATCAGAATTAGACGTTTCGGTGGAAGCAGTAGAATGTCCAAACGAGAGCGAGTCCGCTGGATAAACCTTCTAGCATTAAAATTGGTCTTCGTGTCCATAAAATCAAGATGATGGTGTCATCCAATAAAGAACACATGACTGTCTCTGTCTCTGTCTCTCTGTCTGTCTGTCACTCTCTCTCTCTGTCTTTTCCTTTGCAGACTCAAAGACTTGATTAACATTTCTTTCTATTTTTCCTTTTTTTTTTCTCTTCTTTATTAGTTCCGTATCTCTTTTGTTTCTTTCTTTTTTCTTTATCTTTTTTTGCTTCTTACACCATTTCTCTCAACCCCAAGACACTTAACGTTTTAGTTCCTGCAAAACTTCCAATCGTTTTCTTCTTTGAAAAGTGGATGCAACAGAATTTTTTTATTATTTTATAATAAATATTTAACCCTCTAGGGCCATTCGTATCATATTTGATACAGTATTAAAACAAGCCTTGAAAGAAAATTTTCCTGAAAAATTATTTAAGAGAAATATTTTATAAATTTCAAATGAAAGCAGTACTGACTGCTCAGTCAATGAATACCTAATGTTTCCTTATAGGGAAATACCAAATGTTTCCTTATAGGGAAATACTGTATCAAATATGATACGAATGGCCCTAGAGGGTTAAATAAAACAAAGGAAACTTTTGCACAAAGACCCAACATTTTCTTACACTTTTCGAAAAACCTATTTTTAATTGGTTACCTCCCCTTGTATAATTGTCAGAATCTTTTTTTCTTCGACGATTTTCTTTCATTTACATATTTCTTTGACTCTCACATCGACGTGGTGTAATGACTAGCAAGCTTGCCTGGTTAGAACGATTATGACTGAGTAGTAAGTTCGATACTGATTGGGGTCTCCATACTTTCGGTCTTGTGTCACATTTAAGCTGCATTTTTAAAAATCCTTATGTATTTTTCTTCTTTTTGTTACTTTCTAATGGTTTATTTTATTCCTTCATTTTTTCCTTTCGTTTTTCTCTCCATTTTGTTTCTTTGTTACTTCGAATTTCTCTCTGAGTTACATGTGTTTTTTTTGCTTTTTTTGAAGGGAGATCACTTAAGTGTTTGCTTGACTGTGGTCAAGAACTTTGTCCATTTTAGCTGTCAGGGAAAAGCTAAACGAAATAAAGTCTGACAGAAGTCAACGTAATAAAAACCAAAAAGCAATGGGTACAATCAGGAACCGAGTAGAAATCGGTAAAACAAAAGCAAAGAACCTCACTATGAGAGAGAGAGAGAGAGAGAGAGACTGAGGCTGAGAATCTAACAATAATTAGTTTAAAGAAATAAAAAAAATGAAACATAAAACAAGCTATTTAGTGTGTGCAAAACATTCGGTAAATTTTTGATTTGTTCCCCGAACGCCTTTATCCCTTCAAATCTTTCCAAAACATCCTTATTTCGGGCTAATGTAAATGCTGAACTCAAATCGATAATTGTTTATTGACGAAACGTACCTTTTTTCAAGTTATCCACCAGAAAAATATCGAACTTCTTGTCGCTGTTTATCTCACCCCGTAACCAAGATTCAAAAATGTTATTCACTGCAGAATGACTTCACCCGTAGTTTAACGATTTTTTTTTTTTTTGCCTTTTTACCTCCTTTTTACAATTACTACGCGGAAATTGAGTTCCGAAACCAAACAAATTCCGGAGTAATGGCTCAAAGGAAGTAAATCGGCAGAAAAAAGTATCCTACGCCTCAAGTCATTCAGCAGTGAATCAGATATGAGAACGGTGGTAAGGGGTGAGAAATAGTCCGAGTTTTTTTTTCTGGTCGATAGCATGAAAAAAGGTAGGTTTCTTCAATAAAAATTTATCGATTTGAGTTCAGCATATACATTTGCACGGAATTAAGGATGTTTTGGAAAGATTTGACTGGGTAAAGACCTTCGGGGAACAAATTACAAGTTTACTAAATTTTCCAGCATATTTTGGTTATTATTTTAACAAAGAAAATGAGTTTTCTCCAATAGAGTTAGTCTTCAGTTTTGCAAATATGGACGAAAAAAAAAAACGAAAAACTTAAAACCCCGAAGATATAGGTAACAAATAAACACTGGAAACTATATATAAATAATATGCTTATTTGTGTGTGCAACAATTATGCTTTTCTATATATTATCAAGGTTTGGTGTCTGTCCGAACTCAGGAATTTCTGAGCAGTAATTAGTTATGCGATAGAGAGCAGATGGAAACAACTCAAAATCGGTATGAAGCCGATAATATAAAAAACAACGAAAAACAGACAAACACATTATATATATATATATAGAGAGAGAGAGATATCTGAGTGAGTACAGAACGAAGAAAGAATTTTTACAACGTCCAAAACATTAATTTAAAACAGTATTCGATGTATAATATATGGTGCTGTGAATATTTATTATAAATTATATTTTAGAACATGTACATAATTTTATATATATATATATATATATCCACTACAAATGGTCTTTTCTAAGAAATCCAAAGGATATAGTCTAGTCGCAAGATAATAAAAACTTACATTCTAACTGCTAATGTTAAATCTGTCTAGAAATCAAAGACTCTCATTAATCAACCATTTTAACTACCCACACTACTTTCTTCAAAATTCCAACGGTCAATACACGAGACTTGTTCCCTTATCACTAACCCCCACCAACATCCCAAACACGATTGACCAAATATAAGAAAAGAGGCTTTCCATTTCTATACATGCCGCCTGATGAGACATTGAAGTTTCAATGTCGAAACTAATGTACCATTTGTAGTGGATATATATATATATATATAAATTATGTACATGTTCTGAATTATAATTTAGCAAATATATACAGATAGATAGATATCGAAATTTTTACCCTGTCTTCAAGCAATGATGATACATTGTTATGAAAATCTCGAAACAGAAATTTCCGTGTCGTAATGTAAACTACATTAATTTTAATTAAAAACAAATTTAATTATATTGTTTATATTATGCTCTACAATATTTGCTGTAAAAAAAACAAAAAAAAACGCCGAAGAATTTGGAATTGCAAAACCTTTGGCTCTATTCACCTGTGTGTGTGTGAGTGTGTGTGTGTGTGTGTGTGTGTGTGTGTGTGTGTGTGTTATAATCATATCGCCCCGAACAAGGCATTTTACTGTCACTGTTTTGCAGGGGGGTTACATCGGAGGAAAGTTTTGAGAAAGAGTGACAGGTTATAGCGGGTGTCAGGAAGTGGGTAAGAGAAGGATGAAAATACTGATGAGAGTGGAGTGGACGGAGAAAGGAGCATGAGAGGGAGGATGCAGGTTAGTGAGATAAAAGATGACTATTGACTTTACATTTAAATTCTTGGAGATTATAGCTGTCGGGGAAACAAGTAAATGGAAGGGAATACCACAGGCGAGAAGTGCGAGAAAAGAAGCTACTGGAGTAGAATTTGCGTTTACAATTTATTGGTTTCACAGTAAAAGGTGGGACCTAGTTGCTAATCTTGTGGCTCGAGTAAATTTATATATAGGGGGCACCAGTGAGCTAAGTTCATCGGAGCAGAAGCCGTATTTGTAGAAGAGACACAGGAAGCCACATCGCGCCGGTGAGAAAGTGACTGTATCCGAGCTATCTTATGAACATTTATATATATTTGGGTGACAGAAGAGTGATTCAGAGAGATAGCGAATAGACAAAATTTCCTGAGAGCTACAAAGGTCAGAAATTTGTGAAGACCAATGATCGCTGAAGTTCCTAAAGCCATTTTAAACCGACAATCAGAGAAAGTGTTCATAGACAACTGTCAATTGAGATATTTCTGAAAGAGTTTGGCACCGTGCCTGGAACTTTTATGAACGTCTCGATTTTTAATTTAATGACATGACTTTAATAATCATGATATTTAGAGATAGGTAATTATCTTTAGAAATAAAGGAAAACGTGTTGAGCTTCTATGCAATATTTAATCTCTTGATAGGCAGTGGATACAGAATAATCTTCAGAAAGCGATAAAAATGCCATTCTACGTAACAAAGCTGAGAATACCATGGCAACGAGAAAGTTTGAAAGAAAACAGGCACTACAAATGAATTTATACTTACAATTGAAAAGAGTCAGCTGAACTGTCTGTAAGACATATGGAAGAAAGAATGCACGAAGAATCTAACACTCACTGCATGGGCCGGCGCGTACTACCACGAAATCCCCGATAAGCAATAGATGACCGACTTAAGTCCTTTTTGATCTTCGCTATTTTATGAACATGTTTTTACCTAGATTCTTATACTTTACAAATTAAAATATACACAACTAACTATTAAATGTTGAGAAAATATTTTATAGATTTCCAAGTCATTCTGTGGGGGGGGGGGGGTCTTTTAATTATTTTTTTCTATGCAAATCCGTGAATAGTCAGTCAGTCAGTTGAGTTTCATACATGATTTGGGCGATCATGTCTCTTACGAGACATGACTGACTGGACAGAAGATTATCTTTCAGTAGGTTGCCATTGCTTTCTGTGGTAGACTGGTTGCCATCCAAGGCTATAGGACCCAGTCTGTTCTATTAGGCGTAAGTGAATGCAAGGAATTCAACTTTTATTCGAACTCGGCTCCCCTATTTGTCATTCTGGGTTGATATCCACTGCACCACAACGTAAGCCCCCCAAAACAATACTATACAAAATTCACTATTTTTTATCCTAATGTTGTCAGTCAGTTAAGTGCCATACATAAACACGCTTAGGCGATCATGTCTGACTGAACAGAAGATTTTCCCGCAGTAGTTCCCTTACTTTCAGCGATAGACTGGTTGCCAACTAAGGCTATAGAATCCAATCCGTCCTGTTATTTGACCCTTAGCTGGAGGGAAAAGACGGATTAATACCTTTCTCAAGAGTATTTGCGCGTGAGTGAATAGAACGAATTCAACTGGAATTCGAACTCGGCTCTCCGATTTTTCGTTCCAAGCCGATATCCACCGCACCACATCCTTAATGTTGAATGTGTTAAAAATATTCATGTTTTTACCGAGAAAAATTTCAGGTCTTCAAAATTGCCGCAAAATATTGTTGATTTATTGAAGATGGAATGATCCATTATGACAGGTCTCTAATTTGTAGATACATTGTATTTATTTGTTTCTAGTTCAATTGTTCATCTATATTGCATATAATGCACTACAGCACGTAAATAAGTTACAATAAAATGTGCTTTCAAGGACACATGGCCTAGTGAGTATAGGCGTTGGTTAGTTTCAGGGACTTGATCCAAAGAGTTGTGAGTTCAATAGCTGGCTACTGCAGTGGTGTACAAATAACTTAGAGATTTGAGTTAAAGGGAAATAACTACATGGCACCCGGAAGTAGCATAGCACATGGAATGAGAATGATATACCACAGTCATCGAAATAAAGGGTTCGGTTCAAAAGTCTTAGAACTTGAAGAAGGCCGGAGCGTACAACGGTCGAAACGTCGTAAACATGGCAATAAAGATGAGGATAACAGTCCGAACAGTGTAAATAATTTAAATGAAATTTATATTTTATATGAATGTTGCCTTATGAAAATTTAGATGTACTGGAGCGGAGGGTCTCGTATTATAGATTCAGGGAGAGGTATCATAGATTTTGGTGGGACTCACTGAACATGCTGACGGCAAAATAAGTAGAGTGAAAAATCGAGTAAACTTCTTAACAAAACCAAGAGAAAGAGACATCGTGAAGGGCTAGGCGATAAATTACAAGAATATTTGAGAAGTCATAATTACCAACATCCCAAAAAAAATGCATAAAAAGAAGAACCCTGGCACAAGGCCACGGGTGAAATGTTTCCCCCATCAGTTATTTGTTTTTGTTGTCTTTAATAGTTGAGTTTCTCTGCGTGTATGCACGCGCATGCGTGTAGCGAGCACGTCACAGAAATGGTGGCAAGGAACGATGACGGTCGAGAGTTGGGCGTAATGGGTGGGGTCCGTCGGTCTTGGATTGATGGCAAGAATTCGGTAGAGGTGGTGAGGAAGCAAAGAGTGAAGGCTCTTGTTTTGGCTAGTGTCTCAGGGCTTATGTCCATCTGTGTTTGTTGATAGACGAGTTATACCATATCACAGACTCAAACAAATAGAAGAGGGGAAAAGCGGCAAAAGATGACAGTGCAGTTGTAAGTGTAGAGGTCAAGCGAAGGAAGAAAAGCGGGGATAGACTGATGGTGGTGTTGTGTGGGGTGGAGTATGCCGGCCGGATTTAGTTTTCTGTACTGGTTTGACGCTGATGGTTAGTTGAGAGGTATCGTCAATAAAAACATGTGTCCAAGAATTTTACAGACACCGAACCACCGATTCGTTGTATTGCAAAAAGATGTCTACGGAGAAAGCAGAAGAATTTGTTTTATTTATTTGTTTGTTACTCTGTGGTGAAAAAAAGGGGCGGTGAAGTTAAGGAATTTCAAGACGGTTGACGTATGTTGGGATCAGCTTTTGGAATGTTGCAGAAATCGGAATTGGTACATGAAAGAAAAACGAAATGAGAAAGAAGAAATTTAAGAAAAGAAACAAAGAATAACCTTCCTCTTATTTTTTTTTCTTTCTAGAACTGCCCGTAATCACTGCAAGATGGTTCTAAAAAAATTGCAAAGTGTAGCTCTGCTCAAACTGTCCAGGCTGAGGTTAAAATTCGATTCCGGGAGTTCTGGAAGATCTCTAACCAAATTCTTAAGAGGAAAAGCGTCAGTATCCACAACTATAAATGTCCCTTGAACTGAATAGTTAAGCTTTAAGATAGAGGAGGAATTTGAAGCAGAATGTAAAAATTGAAATAAATATTTTTTCAAAAATTATTTAATTCTATCACCCCGTGCAAAGGCATAAATCTGTTAAGTCGTGAAAGATTAATCACGATAAAACAGTCATTAATTAGAGACCCGAGTTCGAACTGCAGTCAAGTTCATTGCATTCACTTACACACTAATACCATTGGGAAAGGTATGAATCCATCTCTTCTCCCTCTAGCTATAGAGCTACTAAAGAATAGAGTGCAAAATTAGAACATTATACAAGGGTTGTCAGGGAATGGATGCGAATCAAGGAGATAAGAGATGGCAGTTGACATTGCATTTAAATTGTTGGAGATTGTAGCTGTCGGGGAAGCAAGTATACAGAATGGAATTCCACAAGCAGGAAGTGCGAGAAAAGAAGCTGATAGAGCAGAAGTTACGGTTACATTTGATCGGTTTGACTGTAAAAGGGTGGGACCTAGTTGCTAGTCTAGTAGCTCGAGTAAATTCCTAAGTAACATATTTAATATAATCCTTCCACTTCATGTTAGTGAAAAACGTTGGCACAAGAAGTCGCAATGAAGTTGGAGGTTAGCATCAGCCATAGTGATAAACGACATAAAACATTCTCTAAGAGTAAAGAAAGAACAGTTTCGTTTTTGGAAAATCAAAATCAACAAGCCATTTATTTTCCCCTCTTAATAACATATTGTAAGTCATTTTTTTTAACCAGTTTCAAATTTGACCCTATTAAACCGTTCGTACTTTACATTAATGCAGGAACAAATAGTTGTGCTATCAAAATAGATACTGTTATGGGGAAACACACCTATTCCGCAGATAATGGACTCTCCATCCAATATTAATAAGAGTTAACAGGAAGTACATAGGAGTTCTTTAAAATTCTATTTGAGTTCAGTAGAACTACTAGGCAGTTGATATTAGTCGGCAGTTAGCCGAATACTAAGGAGTCAGCTTTCAGTGGAAGATTACCAAGTTCCTCATATTTTGGGTACGTTAAGTCGATTAGAAACCGACATAGCACGATTATAACCTTCAGTGCGAAAACTACTCCACAACAGATACCCAGTCGAGAACTTATGACGTCGCGTTAATGAAAATTAGAGACAAGTTAGATCTAAGGGTAGAACCCTTGGGGAAACCCGCATTAATGTAAAAAGTACTGGACGTTCAAGACAAGTTTTATTTCGCGATTTAATAAGAATGATTAATTTGAAAAATTACTAGAGAAGAAAGAGAACGAGAATGGTATGAAAAATTAGAAAGGATATAAGAGATGAAGCTAAAATGAAAGAAGTAAAGAAGAAATAGAAAGAGAATGGTATGAAAAATTAGAAAGGATATAAGAGATGAAGCTAAAATGAAAGAAGTAAAGAAGAATGAGAAAGAAATAGAGAATAAAAGAAAAAAACGAAGAAATGTAGAGAGAAAGAATGGAAAGATAAGAAAAGAGGGAATCACGGAGAGTGAAAAGAAGAGGAACGAAAAGAAAGAAAACGAAAACGGGAAAGATTAAATCAAAGAACTAAAAAAAAGAAAATTAGAGGAAAGAAAGAAAGAAAGAAAGAAAAAAAGAGAAAGAGAGAATAAAAGAAAAGAAACGAAGAAATGCAAAGAGAGAAATGAAGAAAAGAAGGAACAAGGGAGAATGAAATAAAAGAAGAAAAAGGAAACAAGAAAAGGTAAAGAATGAATCAAGCATCTGAATAAAGAAAATTGAAGGAAATAAAAGAAGAAAAAGAAGGAGAGAGAAAAAAAGAAACGAAGAGATGTAAGGAGAAAAGGAAAGGAAAGAAAAATAGAATAAAAGAAAAGAAAAAAGAAAGGAGTGAAAAGAAGAGAAGAAATAAATAAAGGAGAGTGAAAAGAAAAAGAAAAGGTAAAAAGAAAGAAGAAAAAAAGAAAACGGAAAAAAGAAAAGAATAAAAAGTCACCTAAAGAAAATGAAGGCAAGAAAGAAAAAGAAAAAAAGGAAAACAAACGAAGAAATGTAAAGAGAGAAAGAAAGAAAAAAGAAAAGAAGAAAGGAAAGAAAAAGAAAAAAGAAAAGAAACGAAGAGATGTAAGGAGAGAAAGAAAAAAAGAAGGAAAGAAAAAAGAAAGGAAACGAAGAAATGTGAAGAGAGAAAGAAAGAAAAAGGAAGAACAATGGAAAGAATGGAAGAAGGAGAAAAAAGAAAGAAAAGAAACGAAGAAATGTAAATAGAGAAAGAAAGAAAAAAGAAAGAAAGAAAGAAAAAAGAAGTAGGGAAATAAAAATGGAAAGAAAGAAAGAAAGAGAAAAAAGAAAGAAAAGAAACCAAGAAATGTAAGTAGAGAAAGAAAGAAAGAAAGAAAGAAAAAGAATTGAATAAATAAAGGAGGGGAAAAGGAAGATGAAAAAAGAGGAAAGAAAAAAAAACACATAAAGCCTGAAAAAAAGGAAAATTGAAGGAAACAATGGCTAAGAAATAAAGAGAAAGAGAAAGAAAGAAAATGAAAAGAGACGAAATACGAAACAATCAATAATAATGTGAAAGGCTTGAAAAGAAAACATGAAATCGATAAAAAGTTGGGCTAAACAACAAGAAAAATAAGAAAAAGAAATGAATTAGAAATAAACGTCTTAAAAGTTTTTACTTTATGGAAAGAGAGCGAAAGAGAAAAGAGGGAGAGCAGGTGAACGGCCCTCTCTTTCATCAAGACAGCGATCCGCTGACAAGCAACCAGTTGCCCGCCCGTCAAAAACTGCTTTGGTCAATTGCAACGAATGGCGTCTCCCCAAGACCGACCATACATGTTATGGGTCACTTTTCATCGGCCATATGCCAACGTTCTCCAAGACAAGTCAAGTATGAGATAACACATCTTTCTTTTTTATACTCTTCACTCTGTTACCCCTCATACATTAGCTTTCGGTTTTTCGATCGTCTAAAACCAGCTCCCCACACACAACCCAGCCAATGAGGAGGTGGGTAGACAATATATAAATAAACAGAAAAATATATCAATCGACTGGTAGGTTTTATGAAAAATAGAGTGTGGGCAAGTGAGTTATTGCCATTATTGTTTGGTTATTTATCAAAATTACCGAATTTGATAGCGTATGTGAACTTTTGCCATATATATATATATATATATATATATATATATATATATATATAGATACTTGTATATTTTTCCAGAGCGCAATTATTTGCTTTTATAAGATTTCCCGTGCATTTAGGCCGGTAGAAGAAAATAAATATACTGTTTTATAAATAAACAAAGCATCTACTCAAATACGAATATCCACTTAAAATCTGTTTAAAGTGATAAAAAATACGTCGGATTAATAAAAATCCATTATTTTCTTTTAGAAACACACACACACGCACACATTTCGATAGATAGATAGATAGATAGATAGATAGATAGATAGATAGATAGATATGAGCAGACTGAGATAGATAGATAGATAGATAGATAGAATGATGCCGATCCGTAAACAGAGAGGATAATCCCAAAAGATATATTTAATATAAAATATTAAGAGATTGATTTGTATAGAGAGCTCAATAGATATTATCCAGAGCAATATGATATATATATATATATATAGGAAAACTCGACACTTCGTCTAAAGTTTTGTTTTCCTTTTATATATATATATATATATATATATATATATATATATATATATATATATATATATATTAGTCATTTGTGGTGCAGTGGGTATCGACTCGGAACGACAAATCGCTAGCCGAGTTCGAATTCTAGTTGAATTCCTCGCATTCGCTTACGCACAAATACATTTGAGAAAGGTACTAATCCGTCTCTTACCTCCAGTTATGGGTTAAATAATAGGACAGTTTAGTTTCTATAGCTTTGTCTGGCAACCAGTCTACCGCAGAAAGCAATGGCAACCTACTGCGGGATAATCTACTGTGTGTATCACGGATGGCACTTAACTAACTGATATACAAGCCTGTTCCGCTGTATCAGAACTCATCAGTGTGGTTATATATATATATATATACACATATATATATGCTTGAAAACGCATTTTTTCCTCGCAAGATTTCCCGATCATTCACGCCGGGAGAAATAAATATACTGTTTAATTATGCATCTACTCAACTAAGTGTATCCATTAAAAATAATGTTTAAACAAATAAATTAAAAATGTAACGGATTTACTAAAATTTCGAAAATTAATTTCATTCGTTTTCATTGAGACACAAAAACAGCAAATATGAACATTACAATAAAATTAGGGAAACGTGTGTTTCAGCCTTTGTCAACTGTAAGTCCTTTGTGATCAAGCGAATTATATATATATTTTACTTTCTTTAAAAAATTCGTATATATATATATATATATATATATGTGTGTGTGTGTGTGTGTGTGTGTGTGTGTGTGCGAATTTTAAACAGGTATATATATATATATATATATACCTCTTTCTGTCTCTTTGTATGGCTTTCTCTTGATCTCTGATAAAGCTTTAATAAAAGACATGTTAGATTGAAATCAGTCAATCAATTAATTGCCATAATGATACACACATGGACGATCATGTCTCATTTGACATGGCTGATTATGCAGAAGATTATTCTGCAGTAGACTGACATTATTTCTTTTAGTAGACCGGTCGCCAACCAAGGCTATAGAATCCAGTCTGTCCTGTTATTCAGCCCATAAATGGAGAAAGAAAAGATAGATTAATAACTTTCCTAAAGATATTTTTGCGTAAGCCTACACACACACACACACACACACACACACACATACATACATACATACATATATATATATATATATATATATATATATACAGAATAAAACGTAGGGAGCAGCATATTGAAATGCAGGTGCGCAGAAAAAAAGAACATATGCAGAACGTATGTTTCTGGAGCCGAGGAACGCCGAGGGTGGGTAGACAAGGCGGTGGTGGTTTGTGTATCGAACCATGCAACGATTGATTAGTGAGAAAAGAAGAGGTAATTGATCGAATTCCTAGAGTCTCTCGTTCTATTTTCACCCGCCAGAACTCGCGCATTCCAGAAGATCGCCACCCAGCCCCAACCCTGCGTCACGATCTACTCTACCCCACTCTCCGACCCCCGCTACCATACACTGCCTTCGTTTATTTTCCTAACTTTCCCGAACGAACAGATTCATCCCTTCCTCTTTACCTCTCCTCACTACCGAACCTCGCTTCAGCCGCTCCCGCGCCATCTTAGTTTCTTTTAAATCTACTCTACTTTTAAATTGTTTTATCATTATCGACATTACAACCATTAGCATTTCTGGTTGGGCGTGACTGTATATTAAGATATAAAAATATAATCGAAACCTGTTGACCTGGTATCCGTTCCTGAAACAGTACCTCCCTACTGTATAGGGAGGAGCAACATGAAAGTTACATAATTTTGTTAATGCGAACATTTTAAAAGACCGACATTGAATCTGAGTTTAACACATAACATATTATCCAATATATTGACATTATATATGAAAGACGGATACCACATATATACCATATATTAAACGAGGAACTATATGTTCATCATATTCTTAACTCTAATAAAGGGTGTATATATATATGTGTGTGTGGGTGTGTTGTGGTACAGTGGATATCGGCCCGGAACGAGAAGCCGGGGAGCCGAGTTCAAATTCCAGTTGAATCCATTGTATTCACTTACGCGCAAATACCCTTGGGAAAGGTATTAATCCGTCTCTTCCTTCCAGTTATGGGTTAAATAGCAGGACAGATTGGGTTTTATAGCCTTGGCTGGCAACCAGTCTACCGCAGAAAATAATGGCAACCTACTGCGGGATAATCTTCTGCCCAGTCAGTCATGTCTCTTTCGAGACATGATCGCCCAAGCGTGTATCACGTATGACTGACTAAAAAGTTGTAAGTTTAAAAATGTATTTTTGACAGTATTTATTTATTTCTATTATAAATTATTTACTGCATTTGTTATTACTCTAAGATATAAGGATGCAATGGATGAATTGTCGTTTAAATTACGCAAAATAAGTTAAACAGCATTGACATTTTTATTTTAACAAATATATTTGACAAAATTTCACTTGAAATATCTATGAGTAAATATATTCAATAAAATCAACATTTGCTTCAACCACAGCTTTCAGACGACTTCTGAATCTCCTGCAACTCTTCTGGACGATCCCCTTGTTTAAGTTGGTGAATGCTACCATAATCTTTTGCCTTGCAGTTCATCTTTGGTGCTGCAAGGAGTTTTTTTTTTTTGTGCCCCACACATAATAAGCAAGGGAGTTGCAGTCCGGGAAGTTACCTGGCCGGATGTAAGGTGTGATGTTATTGCAGAAATCGTGACTGGGTTATCCTGCTTGTGTGTCATGCTTCAGAGTCCTGTTGCCAGACAGAGATTCTTCATAGCAGCCATCCTCTGCACGAATTCTAAGCAGTACAGTATGTCGTTCCCAAATTTGTAGCATTTGCACTTTTTTCTCACAGATGGTGCCCAACTGACCCTACTCTAATGTGCAGTCGACACTCAAAGACAGGCAACACAAATGCGCAAAATTAAAATATAAACCAACGACAATTTATCCATCGCATATTATACATGATGAATTATATTATAGCGTTATTAAATGTATATGAACGAGATATCATATTTGTAGCATATGAACTTTTTCTCACAGTTGGTGCCCAACTGACCCTACTCTAATGTGCAGTCGACACTCAAAGACAGGCAACACAAATGCGCAAAATTAAAATATAAACCAACGACAATTTATCCATCGCATATTATACATGATGAATTATATTATAGCGTTATTAAATGTATATGAACGAGATATCATATTTGTAGCATATGAACTTTTTCTCACAGTTGGTGCCCAACTGACCCTACTCTAATGAGCAGTCGACACTCAAAGACAGGCAACACAAATGCGCAAAATTAAAATATAAACCAACGACAATTTATCCATCGCATATTATGCATGATGAATTATATTATAGCGTTATTAAATGTATATGAACGAGATATCAAATGTGATGTGAGATCTGTTATCATATGAACAGAACAGGGACTATGATGGGATGATCAAGAGTTAAACATATCTTAATAAGAAAGAGGATGTAGTTTGAGTCTTGCTTAACAGCATATCAATCTCTTTGGGTTATTTAATGCCAAAAATGTGAGGTTTTGAGGATTTTTTTTTAATGTTCGGTTAGAGTGAGAAGTTTGATTTAGTCAGATTTTGATGAAAATTTTTATTTTATTTTAGAAAACTGAAGATTACCTCTAGGTTTGTATTCAAAAAATGTATTGCTGGTTATAATTTTTTATGGCAATATTTTTTTTTCGTTCAAAAAAATGTGATATAGTAATAATTTGTTCTTTCAAAAATGTATATTTTTCAATAAAAGACTATTCTTATTTATATATTTCTATAAAAGTCTATTTTTATACTTTCATAATGTTTTGACCCCAGTTTGGGGGATAAATATTTGCCCATAGCTGGGAACTTAACAAGAGCTACCACTCCTGTTGAGGGTGGACCTGGGAACTACAGCAATTAAGAGGTGGTTACATGCTCCTCACAACCTTCCAGTTAGAGGCCTGGTTGCCAGATGCAGTTTACCGTCATGACCAGAACCGACAGGATGTAGTGGAGAATCATATTCGCCTAACTCGTGAAAGGCTTGGGAGAGCAAAGTAATAGAAGCAGCTAGGAAACCGGCTTTTGTTTGCTTTCGCATGGGGGTAATTCGATATACGGTTTGTTAAGGGGTCGCTTAAGGGGTGTATTTATAGATGTAAAAATTGGTGAAACCCAGCAATTCGTTCTAGCAAGACGTCACAATGGCCTATGATAATTTCTATTTAGTACGATGAGGAAGTGCCACTCTGATGTCGGAATGTCCAGACGTCCTGCCCTTTAGGGTGATCCAAGGTCGAGCCGAAAAAAGAAAAGAATACCAGGAAAAAACGATCGTGATAATAGCAATAGAAGAGCGGGAAGACTAGAGGAAGTTTAAGAAAATGGCCCAAAAGAGGAAGAGGATATTCACAGACAGAGAGAAAAAAATGTCTGTTAAATGTAAAGCAAGAGAGATAGCAAATACGGGTCATCAGAGGTGTACTATTGGAAATAATGGAGAGAAAAAAAAAAACAGATTAACACGTTAACAACGCTTCCTAACCCCCTCGTTCTTCTTTCTACAGTTCACCAGTTATTGACCTCCTCCTCTCTCAACGCAACGATAACCCCGAACCCTTGCCTTCATTTACTAATTCCCCCCTTCAAGTGTCCTGTCTTTCGCCATCCTCAACAACTAACCTCAATATACCCCGCCGCATCTCTCACTGTCTGTCTCCTTAATCGATGGGCAATCAAAATTCTCTTAGAAATCAATCAGTGGCAAGCATCGCTTTATAGATTGCGCCCACATCCGGAAGGAAATTGAATTTGCGGGAGGACGCTCGCGTTTTCTAACCAACCACTCCCCCACCGCAATTCCTTTCCACTCTACGCTTCCTTTTGCGTCTTCCCCCAGCCACCAGCCGCCATGGTAACATTCTACTCCAGCCCTGCAAAGTTCCAGAGGAAGTAAAATCCTCAAAACTTTGAAGATGAACGGATGTCGTGGCGAGACGGGCGGTCCGTCGTTAACGTACGAAGGGACGAATGGGCCAATCTTTCATCAAACTTTCCTCTTCGATTCTTCTTGCTCTAATCAACCTATGACCGAATCTTGACTCACCGACCAATGCTTCCACCGAGCGCTGATTCCACAGACAATATGGACGCTGAATTTAGCAACCTCCTCTCGCATACCATTCTCCCTGGCTAGTAAAATGACGATACTACAAAGTTACATAAGATACCAGATAATGAAAGCTCATTAGAACAAATTGAGATCCCTAGCATTCTCACCCCTTGGAGGAACCTCTTCCTGATTGACCAAGTCTTTAGGAGTGTAGACGTACTCACAAAGCTTGGCCAATTGCGGAGTTAACGAGGTTATTTCACCGATAGTGACTTCTGAATCTTCTGCAACTCTTCTGGACGATCCCCTAGTTTAAGTTGTAGACTGATACCATAATCCTTGCATTCAGTTTATCAAGGACTTTTGTTTGTGCCACACACATAGTAAGGCAGTTGCAGTCCGGGGAGTTACGTAGCCGGATGCAAGGTGTGATGTGATTGCAGAAATTGTGACTGGGTTCTCCTGCTTGTGTGAGACAAGTCTGGTACAAGGTTACAGATACTGGACGCCTGAGAAAGGAATTCAGCTAGAGAACGGTGCAGACTAGGGCAAAGTTGTTCAAGGGAAATAAATTTGGATAGAGACAGAATAACAGATCTGATCTAAACTTATTTATAAATGGAACTTCGTCTGTGTGTGTGTGTCCGTTAACTATAGACTCCGAAACGGCTGAACCGATTTTCTTGAAAATTTACATAGTTGTACTATAAGCGTCTGCGAGTGTTCTTAGTTAGGTTTTGTGTCGAGATACACCCGATAAATATCGAAAATCGATAATCGAAATAATCGGGTTGTAGAAGGAGTGGTCCGATGTTAATCAAATTTGATACACTCATAGACAAAGACATAAAAAACGATATTCAGAAGTTTCAATAGTGCAGAAAATCTATTATATATATATATATATATATATATATATATATATATAAGACAAGATGGGCAATCAAAATTCTCTTAGAAATCAATCAGTGGCAAGTATCTGTCTGTATGTCCTTTATACAAATCCACAATTTTTATCCGATCTCACCAAACTTCACACAAATATTCTTTAGGCTGAGTCTCAGTTCCAGGACCATGGATTAGTTTTAAAGTTTTCATTACTCCCGAGCAACGCCAGGTTATACTGCTAGTATTATATAAGATCCAAAGTTTAGTTATATGAATCAGCACCACAGGTTGACTGACAATTTTTCGCCGCATGCGATCTTCAGATAAAATATGTTGTATAAAGGATAGATTTTATAAAAGAAATATATTTCTTAAATATTATAAAATATCATATTTTATAATATTATAAAATAGTTTAAATATTATGGAATATTATAAAATATTTTTTTATGAAAGATATATTTTATAAAAAATATATTTTATAAAAAACAAAAAATAAAAACACAAAAAAGCACACCCCCCAATACAAAATAACATACATTAAATTAAGGAGAAACCAACCCCAAAACAAAACAACACCTACCAACCCCTAAACCAAAAAACAACACGCTAGGCGCCAGCAGCATCAGCCCTCTCAAGATTAATAGATTAACCTATCCTGAACTCTGCCAAAAACAAACACTTAACCCTAAGACCTTAAAAAGGTCAACAGAACTCAAAATACAGACCAACCCCTCTAACACCCAAAAATAACAAATCCAACACAAATAAACTGGATTTCAACTAGATAATTCTCATTTCTAAAAAAATCACCTGAGGGAGAAGCCAAAAACATAATGGGCTGGCTTCGAAACATGAAAGATTTTTGTGTACTGATACTATGAATTTAAAAACACTGTAACAACCATTACAGTACATATATATATATATATATATATATATATATATATATATAATATGCTAGAAATTAACTGAAAAGGAGGGGGGAAGAAAAGTAGAGAAGATGGAAGGAAGAGTGAAAGAAGGATGTGAAGAAAGAAAGAATGAAAAAAAGAAAAAAGAATGAAAGAAAGCGTTACGGTGGGGGTGGACGGATCATAAAAGAAAAAGGGATAAGAACATAATAGAAGGATTGTGGGGGGGTTGAAGAAAAAGAAAAGAATGAAAAACAAAGGAACATCTTCGGGAATAAGAAAGAACACAAGCACACACAATAACCCCTGTCTTTGCCAACACATCATCCTCCCACGTGACGGGACGTATTAGAAGACATGGTTTTTCGCAAAAATCTTTCCATCTGTCGGTAACCTCTCGATACCGACACCTTGTCATGACGACAAATCCTAAACCATGAACAACAGCTAGATGGAAAAAAAAATGATATATAAAGAAAAAAATATGAAAATAATATTGAAAAGAATAATAATGAAATGTGAAAAGGGAGGTTAAAAAACCAAAAAAAAAAACTATTGAATTGGGCAGATTGATAGCTGATGGCTGGTGGATGTGTGGGTTGATTTTTGAAAGAGTCTGAAGATTTTCGACGGCATGGGTTTGGGTTTTCCCTCCTGAAGACAAATCCCTCAATGAAGGAAAACATGAAGAGATTTAATCGGTTAAGTCTGGTACAAGGCTACAGATACTGGACGCCTGAGAAAGGAATGTAGCTTGAGAACGATACAGATTAGGGCAAAGCTGTTCAAAGGAAATAAATTTTGGATAGAGACAGAATCACAGATAAAGAAAATAAAAGAAAGGAGGAATTTTGGTAAGGAAAGGAGAAGGAATTTATAAGCCCTTTAGAATAAAAGAAAAGAAAAGAAAAATATCAAAATAGTATTTTTAAAATATTTCATCCGACAAAGGATGTCTAGAGGCAGGCACAGTAGTTCATTGGAAGATTTTTTTTTTTCTCAGCCAAAATTCCCGCCCATTTGCAAAGAAAAAACCAACAAACCAATAAACAGTTGTCATAATAACGGCTTTTGTTTTTGTTTTTTTTTTCTTGTAGATAATTCCACGAATTTTGGTAATATTGTTTACATTTTCGTGACTAGTGATTAAGAAAAAAAAAGAAATGCAAACAGACAAAAAAAGGGGGAAAAATGGATGAACAACAAAAATTAAGAAAATGTGACAAAATAAATAACAAAAAAAAAATGACGTAAGAAACAAAATACAAGCTGACTGAATAACGTAAGTCAGAAATGAAAAACAAAGAGAAATGTGAGAATAAAATGAAATACAGAAAAAAAGAATAAGATGAAAGAAAAAAGAATGAATAAAAGAAGAAAAGTATTAAATGAAGAACGAAATGAAAGAAAGAAGAATAAAACAATAAGAGATGAGATGAAAGAAAGAAAGAAAGAAAGAAAGAAAGAAAATCGTGCCAAAAAAACAAACAACAATCAGAACAAATACTGGATGTGCGTTATGGTGCATTGGATATCGGTTCGGAACGAGAAATCGGGGAGCCGAGTTCGAATTCTAGCTGAATTCATTGTATTCACTTACACGCAAATACCCATGGGAAAGGTATTAATCCGTCTATTCCTTCCAGTTATGGGTTAAATAACAGGACAGATTGGATTCTATGGCCCTGGTTGGCAACCAGTCTACCGCAGAAAGCAATGGCAACCTACTGCGGGATAACTTTCTGCCCAGTCAGTCATGTCTCTTTCGAGACATGATCGCCCAAGTGTGTATCACGTATGGCACTTAACTGACTGACTGACCGTATAAAAGAAAAATAAATATATAAATAAATAGAGAACAACAAATACGAAATAATGGGTTCAGTCTAAAAATCCAGTCATCTGAAGAAGGTCGGTGCGTACAACGGCCGGAACGTTGTCAATATGGCAACAACGATTAGAAACACAGTTCAAATAGTGTAAATAATTACCTAATTTCAGAATTACAGACAGAGAAACAAAATTCTAAAAGAATAACAGATGGAAGAAAGAAAAACAAAGAACGAAAAATTATCCTAAATTAACAAAGGATGTACAAAACAGGGAAGAATCTGGGCATAAATTGATTATTTTCAAAAAACAAAGAAAAAAAAACAAAGAGAGAGAAAAACATTTTTAACATTAATAAAAAAGGAATTAATATTTAATGAAAGAAAAAAAGAAAGAAGTAAAAAGACAAAAGTAAAAAGAAAGAAAAAGTAAAAATAAATGTAATTGAAAAGGAAAATAAAAGACAGAAAAGAAAAAGAAAGGGAAGAAAAAATAAAAAGAGAAGATGAAGTTAAAAGAAGAAAAAAGAGAGGAAGAAGTTAAAAGAACAAAATAGGGAGGAAGAATTTGAAAGAAAAGAGGAGGACGAAGTTAAAAAGAAAAAGAGAGGAAGAAATTAAAGGAGAAAAGATTAAGTTAAAGGGGAAAAAAAAGGAAGAAGTAAAAAGAAAAAAAGAGGAAAAAGAAGAAAAAGAGAGGAAGAAGTTAAAAGAAGAAAAAAGAGAGGAAAAAGTTAAAAAGAAAAAGAGAGGAAGAAATTAAAGGAAAAAAGATTAAGTTAAAGGGGAAAAAAAGGAAGAAGTAAAAAGAAAAAAGAGGAAAAAGAAGAAAAAGAGAGGAAGAAGTTAAAAGAAGAAAAAAGAGAGGAAAAAGTTAAAGAAAAAAGATTAAGTTAAAGGAAAAAAGAAAAAGAAGTTTGAAGAAAAAGTGAGGAAGAAATTAAAAGAAGAAAAAAAGGAAAAAAGGAAGAAATTAAATGAAGAAAAAAAGGAGGAAGAAATTAAATGAAGAAAACTGTGAAAAAGAATAGCATAAGAAGAATAACATAAAAATAAAAGAAAAGCGATAGAAAAAATGAATTCAGTGAGAAAATATGACGGAATGAAAAAAAAGGAAGAACGAGATAAAACTGGAACGAAAAAGAATGCGAATAAAACTCCGAATAATATCAAAATAGAAGCAATGAGAAATAGAAAATGGAACTCCACAAATGAGAAATTGACCAATATTTTAAAGGGTTTCTAAAAAAAATAATGAGGTAAAGAATAAAGTTTTGCTTTTTTTTTCTTTTGGAAAAAAATCAAAACGAAAAGGGGCTGACCCTTCAAACTTTACAAAAGCCGACAGCCAACCAGATGTCTTTATCTAGCACACTTCCCCAACCTTTATGCTGCTCAGTCATTCCACACACACAAATGGAAAGAAGGATAGCAATATAGAGGGAGGGAAAAAATACTCTTTGGTGAACCAACTCGACGCAATATCAGTAAACGCCCCAGTCGAAAGAATTATAGACAAAAAAGGAATATAAAAGTAATATTTTAAAGATAAATAAAAATTAATAAAAATAAATAAATGAAACGTCTCGCTCAAGAGTTTCGGTCAAAATCCAACCAAACACTTTTACCCAACATCCAAAATTTCAGATCTATTTGTCATCAAAACAAAGTTAAACTAGAAAAGACACGCGCGCGCGCGCACACACACACACACACACACACATGCCTAACGACAAAAACAAAGTAAATAGATAGATAGATAGATAGATAGATAGATAGATAGATAGATAGACAGATAGATAGATAGATAATGAACAGACTGAGATAGATAGATAGATAGATAGATAGATAGATAAGATAATGAACAAAGTGAGATAGATAGATAGATAGATAGATAGATAGATAGATAATGAACAAAGTGAGATAGATAGATAGATAGATAGATAGATAGATAGATAATGAACAAAGTGAGATAGATAGATAGATAGATAGATAGATAATGAACAAAGTGAAATAGATAGATAGATAGATAGATAGATAATGAACAAATGAAATAAAGAAATAGATAGATAGATAGATAGATAGATAGATAGATAATGAACAAAGTGAGATAGATAGATAGATAGATAATGAACAAAGTGAAATAGATAGATAGATAGATAGATAGATAATGAACAAAGTGAGATAGATAGATAGATAGATAGATAGATAGATAGATAGATAATGAACAAAGTGAGATAGATAGATAGATAGATAGATAATGAACAAAGTGAGATAGATAGATAGATAGATAGATAGATAATGAACAAAGCTAGATAGATAGATAGATAGATAGATAGATAGATAGATAGATAATGAACAAAGTGAGATAGATAGATAGATAGATAGATAGATAGATAGATAGATAGATAGATAGATAATGAACAAAGCTAGATAGATAGATAGATAGATAGATAGATAGATAGATAATGAACAAAGTTAGATAGATAGATAATGTTCAAAGGGAGACCGATAAAAACTGTTAAATTAGACATATCTCTGTTACTTTAGAAATTGCTTTCTTTACGTTTCGATTATGAAACTAAACAAACATGATCGTTCGAGAAAAATCAAAACAGGATGTGTAATCTTTAAAAGGGAAAATAAAACCCTGTCGGCTTTTTGCCGTCTCAAGCGCGTCTCAAACGCTAGATTCTCCGACGAGGCGATGTGGGACGGAGATTCAAACCCTACTGGAGAACACGTTTTCTTTTAAGAATTCTTGAGGCGCAGGTCGATAAACGTTATTGAAAATAGGGGCGAATAAAAACTTAAAGAGTTGAGTTAAAGGAAGATAACTAAGACATACAGAATCGGCATGACTCGTGAAACTAGAACAATCTACCACGGTGATCGAAATGAATGGTTCGGTTCACCTGAAGAAGATCGGAGCGTACAACTGCCGAAATGCCGAGAATAAGACAATAAAGATGAGGACAACAGTTCGAACAATGTAAATAATGTGAATAACTCTTCTCAGAAATATAGACACATACTGGGTGCCGGTATAGTATGTGGCGTACCTTTTGTATGTGGCCTACGAAATTCTGTCACTGGTATAGAATAGGGCCTACTAAATTTTGTCATTGATATAGAATGTGGCCTATGAAATTTGTTACTGGTAATGTGGCCTACGAAATTCTGACATTGGTATAGAATGTGGTATACGAAATTCTGACATTGGTATAGAATGTGTTATACGAAATTCTGTCATTGGTATAGAATGTGGCCTACGAGATTCTGTCACTGGTATAGTATGTGGCCTACCTTAAAAAACAGTTTTACAAGGAAGTATCATAACTGTCTACTAAGAGTTATGGAAAATAATTAGTTTCAAAAATAGTTGAATACTTATATCTATAAATATACTTTCAAAACATTCAAACCGGGTAGTCTATCTACTATACCCGATTCAAAGAGGGTGGCTTGGCCACATAATATACTGGCACCAAATATTGTTATACACTTGGTTTAAGATAAAATTGGAGAGTCTAATTCAAACAAAATTTCTCTGGAAGGTGTGACTTTTTGTTGTCATCAGCCTAGTGTAGATAGATAGATAGATAGATAGATAGATAGATAGATAGATAGATAGATAGATAGATAAGTTGAATATATGGATCGAAATCCGACATGATGAATAGAATAAATAAAGAAAAAGTGTCTTTAATTTAACATGATTCACTTATAAAAAGCTTCTTCGTCCTTATTAAAACTCTGAAGAAGTTTGTTATGAGTGAAACATGTTAGATTAAAGATACTTTTTTCCAACTTGTTCTTTATTTATTCTATTCATATATACGTGTGTGTGCCTAGCGACACTGATGAGCTGTGATATAGCGAAACAGGCTTGTATGTGGATGACTGAATAATATATATATATATATCTATATATAAAATATATTGTACAAATTGCAACAACGATGAGGACAATAGTACAAATAATGTAAATACTATATATATATATATATATATATAGTATTTACATTATTTGTGCTATTGTCCTCATCGTTGTTGCAATTTGTACAACGTTTCGGCCGTTGTACGCTCCGGCCTTCTTTAGGTGCTAGGAATTTCGAACCGAACCCTTTATTACAATCATTGGGGTATATGAACTCCATTATTTGCGTCGTGCCTCTTCTGGAAGTCGTGAGTTATCTCCCTCTAACCCTGTAAGTTACTTGTTCACCACTGTTGTAGCCTGGTATTGAACTCACAACTCTTTGGGTCCAGGAACTAACCAACGTCTATATCTACTGGGGCATGTATCCTGAAGGAAACGTCGTGCAAATGGCAGCAAAGATGAGGACAATAGTCCGAATAGTGTAAATACTACCTCATCTCAGAAATATATATATATATATATTATTGACAAGTCAGTCAGTCAGTTAAATGCCATACGTGATACAGGCTTGGGCGATCATGTCTCGAAAGAAACATGACTGACTGGGTATATGATTATCCCGCAGTAGGTTGCCATTTCTTTCTGCGGTAGATTGGTTGCCAGCCAAGGCTATAGAACCCAATCTGTCCTGTTATTTAACCCATAACTAGAGGGAAGAACCGGATTAGTACCTTTCCCAAGCATATCTGCGCGTAAGTGAATGCAATGAATTCAACTGGAATTCGAACTCGGCTCTCCGATTTGTCGTTCCGAGCCGATATCCACTGCACCACAACGCACATCTTGACAAGTACTACTCCTATAAAATTAATCTGTTTCTATATTTCACATACTATCTACATCTTTTTCCGCCTAATCTCTTTTGCCAGTCTCTTGTCGACGTCATCTCACCCCCAACACTTAACCCCCCTTTTTCGCCCATATATAATTCTGCTTCCAGTCATCCTTATTCATTTCTTTGTCTTTCAGATTTACTTCTCGTAAATTCAGTGCCTCCCGATCGCCATCCCCACTGACGCACTCCCTTGCCAATCCGTGGGACTTTTTGAACTAATTTATTTGATGTAGAAATACTCACTTACAGACAGAAGCTCCCCACTTCAACTTGTTTTTTTCCCTGTCCATCTTTGTTCACTATTCTCGAGATTATTGCCTCGACTTTTAAGTCCCCACATCCCTATTTTTTCCCTACTTGTTCACATTTTTACCGACATTCCTCTCCCCATATCTTTGCAAATTTATCCTTACTTAGTCTATTTTCGTTTGCATTATATATATATATATATATATATATATATATATATATCACGTCTATTGAACAGGTGTAGAGGCTCATCCCTTGTTCCCTGTTTAGGATGTGGTTTCCGACTTTCTCTTTTCCAATCTTTTCACTTTTCTTTTTTGTTTCTTTTTTTTTTTTTTTTCAATTGCAGTAGATAGACTCACACTCCACCCACGTCTATTGAACAGGTGAAGAGACTCATCCCTTTTCCCTGTTTAGGATGTGGTTTCCGGCTTTCTCTTTTCCAATCTATTCACTCTTACGTAACCCCCTGCACACTAGTGGCCTTACCGCCTTGATCGGGGAGATATGATTAAAATATACATATACAAAGTCCGTAAATGGCGAGGATAATCCAACAAGATCAACTTAATATAAGATATTAAGTATTATATCAATATAGAGAGCTCAATGGATGTTATCCAGAGCAATATGATATTTATAACTGAAAACTCACGTCATTTAGATTGGTTCTAAATTATATATATACTAGCACTATAGCTCGGGTGTAATGAAAGCTTTAAAACTAATTCATGGTCCTGGAGCTCAAACACAGCCTAAAGAATATTTGTGTGAAGTTTGGTGAGAATCGGATTAAAATTGTGGATTTGTATAAAGGACATTGACAGATAAACAGACACATACACAAACATCTTACCTTATATATATAATCAATTTTCTGCACTACTGTAAGAACTGCAACCTTGAAACTTCTGAATATCGTTTCTTATGTCTTTGTCTATAAGTCTATCAAATTTGATTAAAATCGGACAACTCCGATTTTTTCGATTATAAATTTTCGATATTTATCTGGGGTACCTCGACACAAAACCTAGCCAAGAACACTTGCAGAAGCTTATAGTACAACTGTGTAAATTTTCAAGAATATCGGTTCAGCTGTTTCGGAGTCTATAAGTAACGGACACACATACACACACACAGACAGACAAAGTTCCATTTATAAATAAGTTTAGATTTAGATTAGATCTGTACCGGTTAGATTATTTACGATACATTTTTGTTACGAAAATCTGTGTCATTCGGCAGGATACACACAAACACACATACATACATACATACATACATACATAATTATAAATTATACTTTAGAACATGTACAAACTACAGTCTACTACAAAATTGTACATTTTGTTTCGACATTGTTTCTGAACGTTGCAAATATTTTCATCGTTCTTTATTCATTTGTGTATATATATATATATATATATATATATATATATATATATATATATATATATATATATCCCGTTTATTTTAAATGCAACATATGTTCTTAAAATAAAAAAAAATGGAATACTCATATAAGACATGGAGTGTACCAGTATTGTGCTTACCAGTTATACTTATTTATCTAATGATCAGTGTCTCGCCAGCACCTGAAGATTGCGTTGTGTATGAAACTCCTAGTTGCGCTAACCGTGTGGAATATATATATATATATATATATATGGGGGGGGGGGGGCAAACCATCCCTGGTGAATAAGAATATCATAATGGTGTCCTCACGAAACTTCGAAGTTAGCCTATTTGCGCTTATCAACGCTCCATTTCCAACCCGATATTGAGCACTTGCGTACCAAAATACAAGTTATCAATAAAACAGCTAAACATTATCACAACTCAACACAATATCTGAGTGGGTGTTTGTGTGTGTGTATTGCAATGTATACATAGATTTTTTTAATAACTTATCTGTTATTTATTGCTAAGAGTAGAAAGTTGGACAGCTCGTTACTAAAGAATGGGTACGTAATTTTTCTTATTTCCATACAAGTTTAGATCAAGAATATATGCACATATAGACACAGAAATTGGTATGTAGCAAAGACAAAAATTTATATACTGGAAAAGTATAACAAGATATATGTCTCATTTACTTTTATTAATCATCTTTTCCTTTTCTTCTCCATCCCCCTGTTCGTTACAGGCGTAAGCAAACTATTTCTCTTAGCTTTTACGCTATTTAGCTCGCCACATGAAAGGAAGTAAAGAGAATAGGAGCCATTTATGATCGAGGACCCTTTTTACCCCACTTTTTATTTTGTTTTAACCAAGCGTCCATTTTTTTTTTCTCAAGCGTCTATTTTTTTTTGTTTTTTTTTTTAAGCAGGCGTCCATTTTTTTTCTTCTGTCCATTCATACTCTTGACGTATGACAAATATCAACGAATAAAAAAATTCTCTCTCTCTCTCTCTCTCGCCTCTATTTTCGGCGGCATCTCAGCATTTTTCCTTCTAGTTTCTGTCTGGAGAAAATGGATACCTATTTATTCAAACCAGGACTGTTTTAAAACTTGGCATAATATTTCAGTCCATATTGGAGACTTGTGGACAGGCTAATCAATTGAATAAGTATTAACTATACCTCGCATTAAAGTAATGGGTATATACTTCTAAAATCCACGTGTGAACTCTGAACTATTATTTACTAATTATTTATTTTTACTTATTTATGTTTTTTTTTTCCTCTTAAATAAGAGTAAATAGTTTTGTCTATCACCTGGTTCACACAGCTCGC
Organism: Ascarosepion bandense; assembly: GCA_037127315.1. NCBI lineage: Eukaryota > Metazoa > Mollusca > Cephalopoda > Sepiida > Sepiidae > Ascarosepion > Ascarosepion bandense. Next base: position 62,155 of record JBBBDQ010000913.1, on the reverse strand, counting down.
CGGGCTTTTAAACAGGAAGGAAACTACAAGACCTCCTACAGAAGGTAGCAGAAGAAAGTAACAAGAAAAATGTAGAAATAAACTGCACGAAAACCGAATGCATGGCCATCAGTAAAAAGGGCAGCCCAAAATGCCAAATACAGATCGAGGATACCAGAATCAAGCAGGTACAAAAATTTAAACACCTGGGAAGCATTATAACAGAAGACGGAAAGTGCGAATCCGAAGGTGAATTGGCACGGCGAAGGAAGCATTCCAGAAGTTGAGTAAAGTATTAAGAAACAGGACAATTTCACAAGAAACTAGGAAGAGAGTACTGGATTGCTACGTGCTGTCTGTCCTTCAATATTGCAGTGAATGCTGGACAATACCATCAAAGATGAAAGAAATACTTGAAGCAACTGAAATGTGGTACTACAGAAGGATGCTGCGAATATCATAGGTCGAGCATGTGAGCAATAATGAGGTCTTGGAAATTATGGAAACAAAAAGGAAATTAATACTGACCATCAGGAAGAGAAAGCTGAAGTTCCTGGGACATGCAATGAGGAAGGAGGGCTTGGAGAATCTGATACAAACAGGCCAGATAGAGGGGAAAAGAGACAGGAGAAAGCAACGGATAACATATTTGAAGGACCTAATCAGGTGGATGACAGAACGAGGATTGCTTGGTGTAACAGGAGAAGGCGTGCTCAGAGCCACCAGGGATAGGGAAACGTGGAAGGCCATGATCGCCTACGTCCTGAAGGGTCAAGGCACATAGAAGAAGAAGAAGAGGTATCTGTATTTCTGAGATGAGGTATTGTAACTATTTACACTATTTACATCGTGAGGACTGTTGTCCTCATCTTTATTGCTATATTCACGTTTTGGTCGATGTTCACTCCGGCCTTCTTCAGAGTCTGTTTATATTTCTAAGATGAAGTAACTATTAACACTATTTACATTGTTAAGACTATTGTCTTCATTTTATTGTCATATTCCTGTTTCGGCCGATGTACACCCGGCTTTCTTCAGAAACTGTCTGTATTTCTTAGATGAAGTATTGTAACGATTTACACTATTGACATCTTTAGGACTATTGTCATCATCTTTATTTGCCATATTCACAACGTTTCGGACGCTGTATGCTTCGACCTTTTCCAGAATCTGTCTATGTTTCAAAGATGGAATATTGTAAATATTAACATTATTTACATCGTTAGGACTATTGTCCTCATTTTTTTTACAATGTTTCGACCGGTTTACGCTCCGACCTTCTTCCAGTAATATGCGTTAGGATTTCGAACAGAACCCTTTATTTTAGTCCACGGGAGTAGATTTTTATAAGCAAGTCAATAATGCTCCTAAGACACAAGGTGTGTCCGAGTGAAAGAGTATGAGAAATAAAATAATATTAAGGAGTGAGAACTTTAAAAGATCAAGAATTAAGAAGACAGAAGATTACGATCGACACAGCATTTAAATGTTTTGAGGATTAAACTTGACTGGAAAGCAAAATGGCGGAAAAGTGTACAAACAGTGAGATGCGATTGAGTGAGTTTTGCTTAACGGCATATCAACCTCTGTGGGTCATTTAATGCCAAAAAGGTGAGATTTTAAAGTATTTTTTATGTTCGGTTATAGCGAGAAGGTTAATTTAGTCAGATTTTTACAAAAAATTTGTTTTTATTTTTTCTATTTTGGAAAACTAAAAATGTATTCGTTTTGTATTCAAAAATGTTTTGCTGATAATTTTTTCCTTTAAAAATGAGTTGTGGTAATAATTTTTTCTTAAAAAATGTATAGTTTTCTATAAAAGTCTATTTTATGTATATATATTTCTATAAAAGTATTTTTATACTTTCATAGTGTTTTGACCCCAGCTTGGAGGGGTTAACTATTTACCCATAGCTGGGACACTAACAGGTGCTACCACTCCGGGTGAGAGTGGACCTGCGAACAACAGCAATTAAAAGGTGGTTCTATGCTCCTCGCAACCTCCCAATCAGAGACCTTGCTGCCGGATACAGTTTATCGTCATGCCCAGGACTAGTGAGAGGTGAGAGAGAAGAAACTCTTAGCATGGATCTTTATTTTGTGGGTCGCGTAAAGGAAAACCTTCTTATGATTAATAGGCTTATTTTGTTTACAGCCATTGATGCTTCATACTAAGCTAGCAAACTATCAACACCGCTTTCCAGTAATGGTTAAGGAGTCACTCTCACAGACAAACTCCTGTACGTCGCTCACTTGGTGACCCACACTGATCCACGACTTAATTTAGCGAGAAGCGAGGGCCAGCAAGCAAGGCTCATAGAATACGATTAGAGCAGCGTTAGTACACCCGTGTGTTAATATTGGCACTTTCCTTTCTTTCTGTGGGACTTTCATTCTTTCTTGCTTTCTTTTTTTCTTTTCTAATGCTGTGACCCTTCAGGATCTTATCAAATCCTCTCATACACTCACTCTCTCTCTCTCTTTATTTCTCTCTTCTTTCTTTCTTTCTTTCTTTCTTTCTTTCTTTCTTTCTTTAATGCTGTGACCCTTCAGAACGTTTCCAAATCCTCTCTCTCTCTCTATCTATCTATCTATCTATTCTTTCTTTCTTTCTTTCTTTCTTTCTTTCTTTCCCGCTTCCACCACTTCATCCTTTTTTAATGCTGTAACCTTTTCAGAATGTTTTCAAACCACCCCCTCTCTATCTCTCTATCTGTTCATTTCTTTCTTTCTTTCTTTCTTTCTTTCTTTCTTTCGCTTTCTTTTTTAATGCTTTCACCCTTTCAAACTGTTTCCAAATTCTCTCTCTGTCTCCCTGTCTTTCGTTCACTCTCTCTCTCTCTCTTTGTTTATTTTTCTCTTCTTTCTTTCTTTCTTTCTTTCATTTATTTCTCTCTGTTTTCTTTCTTTCTTTCTTTCTTTCTCGCTTCCACTTTCTTTTCTAATGCTGTGACCTTTGAGGAGATTTCAAAACTTTCTCTTTTTCTTTCTTTCTTTCTTTCTTTTTTTTTCTCTCTGTGTTCTTTCTTGCTTTCTCGCTAGCACTTCTTTCTTTTTTAATGCCGTGACCCTTCTAGAGATTTTCAAAACCCTTTCTTTCTTTCTTTCTTTCTTTCTTTCTTTCTTTCTTTCTTTCGTTTCTACCTCTGTTTTCCTTTCTTTCTCGCTTTCATTTCTTTCTGTCTTCCTTTATCATCTCTGTTCCTCTCATTTCGTCTCTCTCTTTCTGTGGAAGTGTTTCCAATTTCCAGCCTCCCCGCACCCACTCCCCAATCTCACCGGTCCGAAAAACATCATCATCATCATCATCATCATTATTATTATTATTATTATTTTGACGTCGTTAAACAAGAGAAATGCCGGCATATTCAAACGTGATATGGTCACTGGGGAAGTCCACCCTACTCAAGACATTGTCTTCAGTGACTTGACCGTATGTCCTTGGATATTGTCTGGTTTTGAAGGCCTGGCCGTAATCCGATCGATTACTGCCGACCACACGGCGGTCTCCCAACGATCTCCTTCTTCTTCTTCTTTTGATTCCCATCCATTCTACCCACCACCGCCTCCTGGTCCCTCTTTTGGGCATCCCTTTTGCATTAAGCAGACAAAGAATACCATAGCAAAAAGCAAATAAGGAACACGACAAAAAGAACATAAAACATTTCGAGGATGAAGGACTTGCCTGGCTGGCTTGATCGTACAGTGTAATACCCAGCGGCTACGAGGCATTAGATTCACGTATATTTTGGTGACACAGAATACGACAAGAAGTGTGGGGGGGGGGGGGAGATATGTTGATTTCTAACTGCAGAAAAAAGTATATACTCCTACGAGTAATATTACATATATATTTAGCCATATTCTCTCAATCTAAACTTATTTATAAATGGAACTTTGTCTCTGTGTGTGTATATCCGTTACCTATAGACTCCGAAACAGCTGAACCGATTTTCTTAAAAATTTACACAGTTGTACTATAAGCGTCTGCGAGTGTTCTTAGCTAGGTTTTGCGTCAAGGTACCCAGATAAATATCAAATCGGTAATCGAAAAAATCGGGTTATAGAAGGAGTGGCCCGATTTTAATCAAATTTGATACACTCATAGACAAAGACATAAGAAAAGATATTCAGAAGTTTTAAGGTTGCAGTTTTTACAATAGTGCAGAAAATCGATTATATATATATATATATATATATATATATATATATATATATATATATATAAAAGGCAAGATCAAAATCAGTTTTTCAGCCCTTTTATTTTAGTTTTTGCTTCGGGTTTGGCTCTAAGTAGGTATAATTGTAGTTCTTAGTCTCAGCCATGATACCATTTACTTAGAGGACTTATTTAGCCTTCAAAATTCAGTTTAGGACGAACAAAAACTTATTTCATATCAATACCAGGAAATCAAAATTTGACTTACATCCATTCATTTTTCTTTCAGTCTACGGTTTCGCTTTAACTGGAAACAACTATTGCTTTTTAGTCTTTCGTGCCAACGTCCAAAGAGTCTGAGCTCCAGGACCATGGATTAGTTTTAAAGCTTTCATTACACCCAAGCAACGCCGGGCTATACTGATAGTATTACATAAACTCATCACCACTAAGCTCCATTTCCTGAATTTATTGCATTTCTATAATAAAACCGGATGTGCGTTGTGGAGCAGTGGATATCGGCTCGGAACGAGAAATTGGCAAACCGAGTTCAAATTCCAGTTAAATACGTTGCATTCACGTACACGCAAATACCATTTGGAAAGCTGTTAATCCATTACTTCTCCCTTCATCTATGGGCTAAATAGCAGAACAGATAGCCTCGGTCTATTGCAGAAAATAATGGCAACCTACTATTGAAAAAATCTTCTGTTCGGTCAATCATGTCTTTTTTCGAAACATGATCGCCGAAGTGTGTATCACGTATTGCACTAAACTGATTGATTTAAAAAAAAAAAAAAAAAAAAAAAAAAAAGAAAGGATGAGCGTTGTGGAATGAACGGAAATTTGGAGAGTCGAGTTCAAATTCCAGTTGAATTTGTTGCATTCCTTTACAGGCAAATACTCTTGGGGAAGGTATTGATCTGTCTCCCGCTATGGGTTAAATAGGAAGACAGATTGGGTTCTGTAACCTTGGTAGGCTACCAGTCTACCACAGAAAGTAATGGCAACCTACTGTGGGAAAGTATTCTGCTCACTCAGTCATGTCTCTTTCGACACATGATCGCCCAAGCGTGTATATCATAATCGAAAAATAGGGAAAAGAATTATTTGAAAAAAAAAAAGTTTAATATTTATTCATTTATTCAAATACTAACATTATACGATTGCTACTTCCACGCACACATACAATATGCAGGCCGTAGAAATATTGGGCGGCACATCAGTGAGTCGCGGCACGGCGATGAAGAATCACTGACCTGACCTTTGACAAGGATTGCTATAATGCATCTTCTTTATACACAATCTATAAGTAAAACTTTTATTCATTCCCGGATCCCCACAACAATTCCTTCTTTGTTCTGTTTTTCAAGGCATATATATATATATATATATATATATATATATATATATATATATATATACATCCAAATGAATAATGGACGAAGAAGATATTTGCAACGTTCAAAACGTTAACTTAAAACAGTGCTCAATATAAAAATAGAGCTATTAATATTTATTATAAAATATACTTTAGAACATGCACAAACTACAATCTACTACAAAATTGTACATTATGTTTCGACATTGAAAGAACAATGTCGCATTAGGTAGTTAATAATGATGGTAATAAACGTTAATTTTCTATATTACCATCATTATTAACTACCTAATGAGACATTGTTCTTTCAATGTCGAAATATAATGTACAATTTTGTAGTAGCTTGTAGTTTTTGCATGTTCTAAAGTACAATTTATATATATATATATATACATATATAAAATAAAACAAAATTCCGATGTTCAAATTCGTTAGATGGCCATTTCTACGAGAAAATTCTCGCCTCCTCAGCAAACGAATTTTATTTCTACGAGAAATAAGGAAGATCGGTTTTGGGGGATTTACCTACTTGCTTTTCCTTTTAGATTAAAGTTATATAACAAAATTTTTTTATATCTATATATGAAAAGTGTATGTATATAATTATATATATCAATATATATATATATATATATATGTATATATGCAATTTGTTATGTATATTATATTATTGATATATTATGCGTGGTACTTATTTGAAAGCGCTCAATATCAGTGATAGAGCTGACATATCCATATAGATAAGTGTGAGTTTGTAACCTTGGGTTTCACGCTCTTGCGATCGTCAGACAAAATGATTGTTTGTCTGACAATCGCAAGAGCGTGAAACCTAGGGTTACAAACTCACACCTATATATATATATATATATATACAACATATTTACAGAGTACAGCAGAAATCAACGAAATGCTTAGGACCCTTCTCCTCCGAGACAACTTCTGCGAATTAAATAAAAATCGAGTAACTTGTAGATCAAAGTCCGACCTTTGATGTACACAAAAAATTTTTCGAATCAATATACAGGGTTTTTTTTTTTTATAAGCGTTTCACCCCGAGCAAGGCATGTCACTGCCACTACTGTGCAGGGGGCTACGTAGAGTGGAGAAAGGATGATTAAATATAGGAAATGACAGAGGGTGGGTGATAGGCGGGTAAGGATACCAAGAATGAGGGTTGGGTAGATGAGAGTGTTCTGAGAATAGTTGGGAGTTAGTGTGATAGGAGGTGTCTATTGACCCTACATTTAAACACCTGGAGATTGTAACTGTCGGGAAAGCAGACTTGTGGAAGGGAGTTCCACAGGCGGGAAGCGCGAGAAAAGAAGCTGTTGGAGTAGAATTTACGGTTACATCTTATTTGTTTAACTGTAAAAGGGTGGGACCTAGTTGCTAATCTAGTATCTCGTGTAAATTCGTGCTTAGGCGGCACCAGTGATCTAAGCTCATCGGAGCAGAAGCCATGAAAGTACTTGTAGAAGAGGCACAGGGAAGCCACATCACGCCGGTGTGAGAGCGGCTGCAGCCGGTCTGCCAAGTCAGTATCAACCACGTTACAGATCCTCCTTTGTATTTTGTCAAGAAGCCCAAGGAGAGCAGCAGGGGCACCCGACCAGATATGGCAGCAATATTCAATACACGGGCGGATGGTAGATTTGTATATGTGCAGAATAGATTCAGGTGGGAAAAATTTCCGGGCCCTGCACAGGGAGCCCACTTTCATAGCAGCAGATTTGGCAATGGATTCAATATAGTCATTCCATTTGAGGTCCGCCGAGAGTGTAAGGCCAAGGAGGCGTAGTATTTTACTCTCTGGGAGGCTAGCCTGTCCCATGCTAATGGGAGGTAGATGCGATTGTCTATGGGATTCGACCAAAATCGAGTCACTCGTTGATCAAAGTCTGATGCCTTGATATGCGAACAGAAAGTTCAATTCACACACAGGGTGCGGCAATAATCAATTGAAAATATTGCTTTTCGCGATTATTTATTTCTCCGAAACGCTTAGTTGTGGTCCAACAAAAATCGGGTCTCTTTTGTAACTTCTATCTTATCATATGCCATAACAATTTCACATTTTCTGCAAGGTGCGAACTCCTCTGACGTTGCAGGGGCAATGCATACGTTTCTTCTGCGTCATAACGTCATCGTATCACATCACAGGCTCCCGTAACGCCCTCCCCCGTTCTTCCAATTGTACATATATAATTCCCGTTTATTGGCAAATTTAACCAAGCATGAATTCCGTTTTACAAATAAAACAAATTTACATTTTCTGGCATACAAATATATAGAAAGTGACATGGCAAAAAAAGTGAGTGATCGTTTTGTATATTGATTTTAATATAGAATAGACCCTCAATTTTTTATTTACATTGTAATTCTTGTTTGTTTATCGAATTCTGATAAAGTATGAATCCCACCCCTCAGTTATGGGTTAATTAGTAAGACTTATGTCACTAAATCATTGTTATGGCCAAAAATAAAAGAATAAAAATCTTACAATCTAAAAATATTTCCTGACTTTAAGAAAAAAAAGCGAATTAACCAACCGATTCTATATGTCAGTTTAAACATAGTCTCGACCGTTTCATTCGTTATTAATTTCTAAATCGCCATTTTGTTTCTGTTTTTATACTTTATGTTTATAGTTTTTTTTACACATTTTATCAATTAATTGCCCAAAACTTTTTTTTCTTTTTCTTCTTTTTGAATACTTCACACGCTTTTTCATTCTCCTATCTCTTTCCTCATTCTCATTCACTTAACAAAAATAAACATATGCCCAAATCAAACTGTGTGGGTGGGGGAACAATCTCGTCTTTTTGATTCAGGTCTGCGTACAAACTCTTTCTCAAAGTAAACCTAATCGAAAATTCATTACTTTGTTATTATTTAGGGTTTAAGAGAAAAAAAAAAAATTAAAAAAATAAAAAAAGGAAAAAAATGGTGAAAAGAAAAAAAACTTTCATTTATTAATTTATTCGTCATCCACACGGCAACTGCTTTCGTTCAGCTCGGCAGTTTTCGTCTGATTTTCATCGTTTCTTATTTATTGCTTGGTTTTGTTTTTATTTTTCTTGCAAAGATTTCTGCCCAACGTCCCCAGCCCAATCCCCGATCTGTTAAAACTTAATATTTTAATTGAAAGATGTTGATCGTTTCTTGAAAACGAAAACCGCAACTACAAACAACTACTCTTCTATCATAACCTGTCTTCGCCGCCATTTTCATTACAACAGCTATTCTGATTATTTTAACTTATGCATCTATTTCATTATTTTAATTTATGTACTTATTATTATGTATTATAAAACTAATTTTTATTATTATTATTGCTGTAATATACGCATTAATTTTATACTTTTTTTATCCTAACATTACTTATGTTCGATATTTACTCTGACAATATCGTTTTCATTATGCTAGTTTTAATATTATGACTTTTACGCAAAATTATTGCATACATTAATGTCACTATTTTTGATAATTTTTATTATATTTCATTGTATTTGTTCTTAGCATTAAAATAGTTAATTTATTTATACTACAATTTGGTTATTTTTGTCATTTTTCAGGGATTATTATTATAACGAGTTTACTCCAGCCGTAAAAAATAACGACAAAATATTGGAAATATTTGGGAGGATTATTAGCTGTTTTCTCACAGGTTATCCCCCCTGAACTTGAAAGGCGGGAATATATATATATATATATATATATATATATATATATATATATAAAGGAAAACTCAACACGCCATTTTAAGTGGTTATAAACTATAGTTCATTTCTACGAGCTAATTAGCTCATTTCATCAGACCTTACAATATTTCTTCCATTTGGTACAAAACATTTTGCCGGAATATATATATATATATATATATATATATTATAGAAGTAGTTCAAACTAATGGGTTGTCAGTCCACTGTTTGTAGTGATTTAATTCATTAAAAACGCTCAATATTTAGTAGAGCATTGTATATGGTAATATTTTTATTATAAGTTTATAGTGAAAAAATAGTTTACTGCAACACAAGAGTCGTTGTGTTTCGATACTATCTCATTAGTACCTCGTCAGGAGACGTGGCGCTAAAAATAAAAGAAACCTAACTGCTCTTGTGTTGCAGTAATCTATG
>JBBBDQ010000913.1:5000-50000 GCA_037127315.1 Ascarosepion bandense | reverse complement strand
TCTGCAGCTTCCTGCTTCTGCTAATACGAACGATTTAAATATTTAAATATTTAAATATTTAAATTTTTTGTTATTTTTGTAATTATTTTCATTCTTTCGATTATTATTTTAATTCCAGTCTCTCTTTAGGATATGACCGATCATGGCTCTCCACAGCTTTTTTTGTAATATTAAAGAATATATTAATATTATTGTTCTAAAGATTTGGATATTTTTTTAAATTTTTATTCTTTTGATTTTTATTATTATGTACCGTGTATATACCAGATCTCTCCACAATTTCTACTTTTTTGTTACTTTTAATACTTTGATATTATTGCTCTAATCATTGCTATATTATTGTTATTTTTTAACTGCTTTTATTATTTTGATTATCGCTAATATTATTTTATGTGCAGTGTCTCTACAGTGATCACGGCTCTCTACAGCTTCCGGCTTTGTTAATCTTAACACCTTAATATTATTATTGTTCTAACTATTGTTACATTTGTTTTGTTGTTTTTATTACTATTGTTAATATTTCTATTATAAATTTTATTAATCTCGAATTTTTATCTTTTTTTTTGTCGCCGTTCTGCAGTGGAAAATAAGCAGGTGTTTGGCGTCTGATTGCTTTTCAGCAACTTCCATCGCCATTTCGGTCGGCTTCATGCTTTTGTATCTGTTCGTACAACGGGACCAATTAAAACCATGTCAAGACAATAATTCAACCGGATATCCATTTTCAGAAGGCCGTAATTTTAAGATGCACTCTCTTTATTTCCTTTCTTTTGCTCTCTCTCTCTCTCTCTCTCAAACACACATACACACACACACACCTTTTAAAAAAGACCGAAGTTTTAAGACACACTCTCCTTCTGTCTCTCGCCATTTTAGAAAGGCCGAAGTTTTGAAACGCTTTCTTTATCACACCTTTTCGAAAGGCCAAAGTTTTAAGACACTCTTTCCTTCTTTCTCTCGCCACAATTTTTAGATATGCCGAAGTTTTGAAACGCTTTCTTTCTCTCACCTTTTAGAAAGACCGAAGTTTTAAGACACACTCTTTCTGTCTCTCACCTTTTTAGAAAGGCCGAAGTTTTAAGACACTCTCTTTCTATCTCTCACTTTTTTAGAAAAGCCGAAGTTTTAAGACGCACTCTCCTTCTCTCTCTTGTCATTTTAGAAAGGCCGAAGTTTTGAAATGCTTTCTTTATCATCACAACTTTTTAGAAAGACCGAAGTTTTAAGACTCTCTTTCTCTCTCAGACCTTTTAGAAAGCCGAAGTTTTAAAACTCTCTTTCTCTTTCACATTTCAGAAGGACCGAAGGTTTGATATTCTTTCACTCTCATCTTTTAGAAAGGCCGAAGTTTTAAAACTCTCTTTCTCTTTCACATTTCAGAAGGACCGAAGTTTTAATACTCTTTCACTCTCATCTTTTAGAAAGGCCGAAGTTCTAAGACTCTCTTTCTCTTTCACATTTCAGAAGGACCGAAGAATTTGATATTCTTTCACTCTCATCTTTTAGAAAGGCCGAAGTTCTAAGACTCTCTTTCTCTTTCACATTTCAGAAGGACCGAAGAATTTGATATTCTTTCACTCTCATCTTTTAGAAAGGCCGAAGTTTTAAAACTCTCTTTCTCTTTCACATTTCAGAAGAACCGAAGGTTTGATATTCTTTCACTCTCATCTTTTAGAAAGGCCGAAGTTTTAAAACTCTCTTTCTCTTTCACATTTCAGAAGGACCGAAGTTTTAATACTCTTTCACTCTCATCTTTTAGAAAGGCCGAAGTTCTAAGACTCTCTTTCTCTTTCACATTTCAGAAGGACCGAAGAATTTGATATTCTTTCACTCTCATCTTTTAGAAAGGCCGAAGTTTTAAAACTCTCTTTCTCTTTCACATTTCAGAAGAAGCGAAGTTTTAATACTCTTTCACTCTCATCTTTTAGAAAGGCCGAAGTTCTAAGACTCTCTTCCTCTTTCACATTTCAGAAGGACCGAAGGTTTGATATTCTTTCACTCTCATCTTTTAGAAAGGCCGAAGTTCTAAGACTCTCTTTCTCTTTCACATTTCAGAAGGACCGAAGGTTTGATATTCTTTCACTCTCATCTTTTAGAAAGGCCGAAGTTTTAAAACTCTCTTTCTCTTTCACATTTCAGAAGGACCGAAGTTTTAATACCCTTTCACTCTCATCTTTTAGAAAGGCCGAAGTTCTAAGACTCTCTTTCTCTTTCACATTTCAGAAGGACCGAAGGTTTGATATTCTTTCACTCTCATCTTTTAGAAAAGCCGAAGTTTTAAAACTCTCTTTCTCTTTCACATTTCAGAAGGACCGAAGTTTTAATACCCTTTCACTCTCATCTTTTAGAAAGGCCGAAGTTCTAAGACTCTCTTCCTCTTTCACATTTCAGAAGGACCGAAGGTTTGATATTCTTTCACTCTCATCTTTTAGAAAGGCCGAAGTTCTAAGACTCTCTTTCTCTTTCACATTTCAGAAGGACCGAAGGTTTGATATTCTTTCACTCTCATCTTTTAGAAAAGCCGAAGTTTTAAAACTCTCTTTCTCTTTCACATATCAGAAGAAGCGAAGTTTTAATACTCTTTCACTCTCATCTTTTAGAATAACGATAACATACGGACACTGCGTCAAAAAGTCGATTCAAATGTTAGATGAAATTATACTGCAAACTAGCGGTATATGATTAATTAACATCAGTTATGTTTGCCTTAATTCATGACCACTGACGATCCCTTTTTTGTCGATTTGTAACGTAAAGACTGAAGCCTAATAAAAATCCAGATTAACGTTTGCAGCGTTTGGCACTGACTTATCAATTTCTTCTTCTACTGACAGAAGCCGTCGGATATTGCATAAAATGACGGAAGATGAAGCGGGAAGTAACGTGTGCAACACTGACAAATAGCCGAGTTCAAATAGAGTAAATCCTAAAAGACATCCGTGATGAATATGCCGTTGTTCCGACTGTTATAATTTGATCTACGGGATGAAGAAAGTGAATGAAAGGTATTTGATAAAATACGCGCTGAGATAAATAAGAAAGGATCAGAGATTGAAATTGATTTAGATAGATAGATAGATAGATAGATAGATAGATAGATAGATAGATAGATGAACATAGATAGATAGATAGATAGATAGATAGATAGATAGATAGATAGATAGATAGATAGTGAACATAGATAGATAGATAGATAGATAGATAGATAGTGAACAAAGATAGATAGATAAATAGATAGATAGATAGTGAACAAAGATAGATAGATAGATAGATAGATAGATAGATAATGAACAAAGTGAGATAGATAGATAGATAGATAGATAGATAGATAGATAGATAGATAGATAATGAACAAAGTGAGATAGATAGATAACGAAGAGATTTGGATAGATATAACTGAAATAACAAGATAGATATAAAAATATGATTGAACACAAACAGTACTAAAGAGAAAGAAATAGATTTGTTATATATATATATGTGAATGACTAATATATATATATATATATATATATATATATATATATATATATATATATATTCTTCATTTGTAAACGAGTTATTACGCGACCTACGTTTTTACCATGTACTGTCTTCAGGAGATTTACAATAACTCATGTTAGAAACCTAGGTTGCGTAATAACTCGTTTACAAATGAATAATATTCAAAACAAAAGGTGTACTGTATAATTTTATTGAGAACTTTTTAATACAACTGTGTAATGGTCTAATTTTATTATGACCAAAGTCTAAGTAATTAAATTATATATATATATATATATATATATATATATATATATATATAAGATTAATATGGATGGAATAAAATTTTGATAAAAAAAAGACACTATTCTTAATAAAGTGCTCAATACAAAGTAGAGCAAATAATATTTAATTAAAATTTATAGCAGATGTATGTTATAATATCACTACAAATGTAGCTGTTTTATGTGCGTTGTGGTGCAGTGGATATCGGCTCGGAACGAGAAATCGGGGAGCCGAGTTCGATTTCCAGCTGAATTCATTGCATTCACTTACGCACAAATACTCTTGGGAAAGGTATTAATCCGCCTATTCCTTCCAGTTATGGGTTAAATAACAGGACAGATTGGGTTCTATAGCAAAGGTCGGCAACCAGTCTACCGCAAAAAGCAATGGCAACCTACTGCGAGATCATCTTCTGCCCAGTCAGTCATGTCTCTTTCGAGACATGATCGCCCAAGCGTGTATCACGTATGGCACTCAACTGATTGACTGAATATGAATAGTTGAAAAGATGATTAAGACTTCTAGTGGGCATAAAGTGAGGGTTTAATTTTATATTGTTATGAAGTAATAAACTGATCCCCCACTAATTACTACTTAATAATATAATACATCTCTTCCTCCTCTAGTTATGAGTCAAATAACAGGACAGATTGGGTTCTATAGCCATGGTCGGCAACCAGTCTACCGCAGAAAGCAATGGCAACCTACTGCGGAATAATCTTCTACCCAGTCAGTCATGTCTCTGTCGAGACATGATCGCATAAGCGTGTATCACGTATGGCATTCAACTGACTGACTGACTGACTGTGTCTTGTTAAGTGATGGTACTGATTGTGATATGAAGCACCAGGACTCGACAAGTGCAATTTGTGTTGTAACAAAATCGCTACTTTTCTCGTGATATCATAACATACTTATGTTATAAATTTTAATTAAATATTATACATATATATATATGTTGGTCTTGAAAAGGTATTTGTAACGTCCACTTTTGAAAAATATTCTGATCATTTATATCCTGAATAGGAGATGAATGTGGGGTCTGGAATCTTTCAGCACCTCATCGTATATGAAGCGGCAGAAAACAGAGAAATTCTAGTTTTGTTTTTTGTTTTTTGTTTTTTCGTTAAATGACTAACGGCAAATATATTTCATTTTCTTTAAACTTCTGAAATTTTCCACTAAAGCTCGTTAACCATACAAGCCTGTCTTTGTTTCCTCATTAGGAATTCTCCTTCCACAAAAACCCCACCTCTATCTGACTCTTTCGCCACATACACACACACACACACGTATATATAATACGCTATAGGCTCCCATGTATATAAAAAAAAAAAAATTAAAAAAATACAGCACGCAATGAATGACAAGGATTTCCCTATCAACTTCCAAATCTCACACTAACTTCCCAGCAGCCAATGGCAAGACACGACCCACAGAGCGCGCTGAACTCAAAACAAGCTGCTTCCCGCTGGTTTTACCGAAAAAGCGTTATATATATATATATATATACGTACAAAATGAAGCGGCTTGATTTAAATCCAAGAGGAAGGAGCGATATATATATATATATATATATATATATATATATATATATATATATATATATATATACACACACTTAAAGCGAAAGTGCAAGCTAGTGAAGGGAGTCAAAAACGGAGAAGATACCATCAAGCGGAATTTACTGCAAGGAATATTTGCATAACTCCGTATGTTTTGAGCCGAAAAATCCGGATATGACCTCTGCCCCACGTGTAAAGATAAGTACACCTGAAGACCCGCCAGCCTTGAAACTTACAAAACCCACACCACAGCAAGCGGGTGTACTTTCTAAAGCTGAGGAATTTGGGAGGAAATTTTCAGACATAAGAACAAAGACCTTTTTTTTTATGCTAAAGTTTGTTCAAAATACAACATCCGGCGAAGCTAAGATAGACAGAGAGGGAAATATTAAACAATCTGTGAGGATGTGCGTTGTGGTACAGTGGATATCGGCTCGGAACGAGAAGCCGGGGAGCCGAGTTCGAATTCCAGTTGAATCCATTGTATTCTCTTAAACGCAAATAACCTTTGGAAAGGTATTAACCTGTCTCTTCCTTCCAGTTATGGGTTAAATAGCATGACAGATTGGGTTCTATAGTCTTGGTCGGCAACCGGTCTACCGCAGAAAGCAATGGCAACCTAGTGCGGGATAATCATCTGCCCAGTCAGTCAGCCATGTCTCTTTCGAGACATGATCGCCCAAGCGTGTATCACGTATGGCACTCAACTGACTGACTCAATAGTTGGAGAAGAGAATTAAAGTTTCTACTGGGCATAAAGTGGGTGATCGTTTTTCTATTGTTATCAAGTAATAAACTGACCCCGCTCTAATTAATACTTAATATAATTCATATCTTCTTCCTCTAGTTATGAGTCAAATTACAGTACAGATTGGGTTCTATAGCCTGGGTCGGCAACCAGTCTACCGCAGAAAACAATGGCAACCTAGTGCGGGATAATCTTCTGCCCAGTCAGTCATGTCTCTTTCGAGACATGATCGCCCAAGCGTGTATCACGTATGGCACTTAACTGACAAGCAACATCAAACATTGCCTGATGATGAGAATCTACCTCGAAACATTGAAATTTCCGTGTCGCAAAGTACAATTAATTCATAACTCTATAATTATATTAAGCTCTGTTCATAATAAAATAAATGCTGGAGCACTCAAAATAGTAAAAGCTTTGAGTCCTCTTCACCTGGAATTATATATATATGCCGAACTAGGAAATCTATTTCCTGACAGAAACTGAATAAGTATGTGATCCCTTTTTCCATTATCGAAACCTCTTCTTGAGTTGAAGTGTTCTCTATCAATTAGGTCATGGAAAGTTATCATTATAGGTAATTTAGATACGACTCCTGTTAGGAGAACCATTTTAACACTCAATCTCTAGACCGGTAAACATATATTTCATTACTTAAACTAAAAAGGATGCATATATATATATATATATATATATATAGTATATCGAGGCAGCAAGTAATTTTCTAAACATATTCTATTAAATATAAGAGACAATGAATGTCTATTATGTTTAATCATGAGCCGTTCTAAACGTCGTATTTTTGCTTTAATTTCAGTTGAAAATAAAGACAAAAATTCTATAATTCAATTGACCTCATAGTCTATAATAACCCAACAAGCACTAAACTAAATTCTTTACAAAAAACCAATGTAGTGTAACAATTTACATGCCCATTCAGAGGTTGAATCTCTGATACTAATAAAAAACCTAGTACATATATTGGTTTTACTACAACCACGCTCTCCCGTAGACTTACATGTCATCTTTCTGATCAGAGTACTATTAAACAACATTTCTCTGAAAAACACAAACATGTAGGTAATATCAGACAGATTTTGGTCACCAATACGGTGATCCTTACTCATACACACAGTAAGAGGAACCTGCAGATATTGGAGGCCATGTACATCAAATCAAAACAACCAACACTCAATAAAATCAACTTTAAAACAGGAAATAACATATTACATTGCATTTGACTACATGGTTTTGTTGTCATTTCGCGCTATCCCGCGGTGTGACGTCATAAAACCGCATCGCAAACTTAAGAACTGCGTTTATTATTTTTGGTAACTATTGCCGTTGCCAAGCGGAGTTTTATGTCAACACAAAATAAAATCGTCGGTGATGGTGGATTTTATAATATTTCAGTTTAAACTACCTCTCTGAAGATGGCTCATGTGAGCCGAAAGCTTAGAAGAAAACCAATAAATAATTATCCAAATGTTGGAGAATTTTTGTCTTTATTTTCAACTGAAATTAAAGCAAAAATACGACGTTTAGAACGGCTCATGATTAAACATAATAGACATTCATTGTCTCTTATATTTAATAGAATATGTTTAGAAAAAAAAAAAAAAAAAAAAAATATATATATATATATATATATATATACAGTATTGTGCAAATGTGTTAGGACAAGAACTATTTTATCTTTTATGAGGCATCAAAATAAAGTTTAAAATCACCCCTGTCCTAACACTTTTGCACACTACCGGTAGTGTACAAAAGTATTAGGACAGGGTTGATTTTCCTAAAAAAACTCACTGAAATTCAAATACAGGGTGAAAAGCCAAGTAAATTACTAATAAATATTGATTATTTAAAACTATTAATTAAATAATTAAATATTGATTAAAAGTAGGTGTAAAAGAAATGTATTAAAAAGAAGGTATATTTATTTTTTCCTATTTTCTGTTAAAGTTATTTTGAAACTACTCTATTGAACATCTATGGAATATTTTAGCTAAAAAAATTGATAAATCTAATGTTACTTCGCAAGACACTCTTTCGGAACAAATACAAGCTGCTTGGTAGGAGATACCATCAGATACACTAAAGAAGCTTGTGATGTCAATGCCCGAGAAAATGAAGGCTGTGATCAAACAAAAAGCTAATATACAAAATATTAAATTTATTTTGTAACAAGTATTTTTTTTTGTTAAAGTTACTGCAATTAAATTGTTTATTTTCTGTCAATATGCCTAATAATAGATAAAATAGTTATTGTCCTAATACTTTTGCACAGTACACACACATATATATATATATATATATATATATATATATATATATATATATATATGTGTGTGTGTGTGTGTGTGTGTGTATGAGAGAGAGCGAGAGAGATATCAATAAATATATATATATATATATGGAAAAATTAAATTCGTTATAAATGTTTTTTTTTAAACTGCAAAAATAGAATTTAAAATAAAAAAAGGAATAAATTAAAGAAACTTTTTTTTACGTGAAGTTATGAGTCTGAACTCAGAGTTTGAAAATAGGAAAGACAGAGGTACAATTTTCAGGGACTAATGGCGGAGATATTATTTAGATGGAAAGGTAGCAGGTAAACCCGTAATTCCCAAGCGTTTTTGGTCGCGACTATGAAAACAGAGTTTTCGAGGAGCTGGCCTCCTTAGGGCGGAATTTTGTTCATCCAATGAATAAATTTTAATTCATTTTATATTAATAAACTATAAATCTCGTCAGCTTCTATATCGGGTTAAGAAGAAACAAGCGACGATCATCAACATCAACGCCTGGTGTGCATAAACCAAAAAATAAAAAAAATTACTTCGAATTCCAATTGAATTCCTTGAATTCACTTACGCGCAAATACCCTTAGGAAAGGTGTTAATCCGTCTCTTCCTCCCAGTTATGGGTTAAATAACAGGACAGATTGGGTTCTATAGCCTTGGCGGGCAACCAGTCTACCGCAGAAAGCAATGGCAACCTACTGCGGGATAATCTTCAGACCATTCAGTCATGTCTCTTTC
Organism: Ascarosepion bandense; assembly: GCA_037127315.1. Lineage (NCBI taxonomy): Eukaryota > Metazoa > Mollusca > Cephalopoda > Sepiida > Sepiidae > Ascarosepion > Ascarosepion bandense. Next base: position 40,875 of record JBBBDQ010000913.1, on the reverse strand, counting down.
GAGACATGATCGCCCAAAGCGTGTATCACGTATGGCACTTAACTGACTGACTGAATATAATAGTTAGAAACATGATTATGGAAACTACTGGGCATAAAGTGGGCGGTCAGTTTTCTATTGTTATGAAGTAATGAACCGACCCCCCTCTAGTTGCTAGTTAATAATATAATGCATATCTTCTCCCTTTATCTATGAGTCAAAATATCAGGACAGATTTACCGCAGAATGAAATGACAACCTAGTGCGGGATAATCTTCTGCCCAGTCAGTCATGTCTCTTTCGAGACATGATCGCCCAAACCTGTTTCACGTATGACACTTAACTGACTGACTGACTGACTGACTACGAATGCGTCAGTCTTCAGCGGCCTCGTTGTACAATTATTATACCATATCTCTTCAGGATGTTGACGATTAATATCACTCAATTACAATGCGTTCTTAGGAAGGAAAAACGGAGTGCTTTCCTGTTGTAGTCACGGTTTTAAAATGAAATGATTTCCTTCTTGTAGACAGGCTGCTAACCAAGTCTAAATAAGAGTCAGTTATGCTATTTAACCCATAACTGGAGGGAACAGAATAGATTCAATCCTGTACCAACATTACTTATGCAAAAATGAACGCAACTGCACTGACCGAAAATTGATTTCTGATCACTTGGATCGAAGACATCGTTTTGCATAGATGCTAAAATATATATATTTATATTCCGGATCAATAGTGAACATTTTTTTAAAGACTTTTAACATATGTTTTAATTGTATTATTATCATTTTTAATTCTGGATCAATGCTGAACATTTTTTAAAACTTTTAACATATGTTTTAATTGTATTATTATCATTTTTAATTCTGGATCAATGCTGAACATTTTTTTAAAAACTTTAACATATGTTTTAATTGTATTTTTATCATCTTTAATTCTCTCTATAAAATTCCGCGACCTCAGGAGAATCCGGGCTTCTCAAATTAACATAGGCGACCATTAATTTGGGAACTACAGATTTAAAGAGGTGTGTGTGCTCTGAAACTAACCCAAGCGCCATGACTGCTGTCCATTCAAAGAGGCACTGGTTCTGGACAAAACATTCTGATCTACAAATAAAAATTAAAACAAAAACACAGATCAGGGGAAGGAACAAACGAAATCGGTGAAAAATATAGATGGCGATTATCGCCAAATAAAATAAAGATATCTCTTATAAACTGTCCACACACGGGTAACTATGTAAATAACTAAATACTACCTCTCAAGATATCATCAGATGCTCTATAATTTGTGCCTTGTGTGAGAGTAAGTAAAAATTTACACACATCTATTATATATTTCGACAATAAAATACCCGTGGAAAATACCTTATTACATCGTTAAATATATAAGCTTAACATATTTAATAAAATATTGCAACAATAATCACATATATAAATGAAGATCATCATTTAAAGAAGAAGAAAAAAGTACATATAAAAGAAATAAAAATTGACGAAGTTTTTCATGTCATAGAAGCAAACAATAACTACATGAGAGTGTTATCGCCTCATCTATCTTTCATTTCTTTCTTTATTTCCCTAAAACCAAACAGAAAATGCAATGTATATTTTCTTTCGTTTATACTCGTAATCAGCCTTTGAGATGTCACTCGCCTGATCGACTCAGTCGATTAAAAACTTAATTAGGCGATTAAAGTTTATTGCTTTACTCGCCCGCGGTTGATTAAAAACCTCGCAATGAAACGTGTCCCTTCAAATATAGAAAAAGAAAATCTGATTCCTTTTACAACCCAAAAGTATGCCACTGAAGTTTCACAAGTTACTTAGAATAACCTACAATGACATTATTCAACTCTGTCTCGCTTATATCGTCCCGGTCAGTGTAAATATTCGTTTAATTAACGCTTCCAGAGTGGAGCCAAAATATCTCTGTCGCCCAGTTTAAAGACGTTCACAGATTTTTAGAAACTCATTTAAAAAATATTATACTTAATCAACACACACCGAAAAACAAATTATACAAGTAAGTAATATTTTTATAGAAAATCATTGAGAAAATCAGATTTGTTATTTTTTTTATCATCTATGAAAACAGAAGAAAGAATCTTAGGTACTTCCACTCAATTACTAAAAAAACAACAGCATATCATGATGTTAAAACTTAATAAAGACAAAGTTTTATCATGAAAAAATATTTATGCTATTATTAAGAGGAAAGATAAAATTTTGTTGTTATTATTTTAAAAAAATTTAAATTCCTTTCTAACACGTTCGAAATTTTGATTAAAATTTCATTTTTTGTTTTCCGTCAGCGATTCACGCTATGTTTACGTAAGGTGACTATTAAGAAAATGGAGTCGGTCGATTAAAATGATTTGGGAGCGAGTAAATTTTCCCTCGCTCTCGACCGCCGGTCGAGTGATTTCTTTTTTAAAATCTCAAAAGCTGCTCGTAATCAAACAGGAATGGTTCATCGTTTCTTAAACTGGCTGCCTCCTAAGTTCTAGAGAGACTGGTTTTTCCTAGTATTAGCTATTTTTTTTATTTCGCTGAAGCAGACGCTAAACATATGACAATTTTATCACCCAATCTCTTTCTTTTCCATTCCTTTCCTCAGAACTAGACAACACCTATTGTCTCCCGTCTATCCTTGCAATTAATCAAACGAAGGCGGTGGAAGTTTTCAGATGCCTTACGAAAGGGACATAAAGAGAGAGAGAGAGACCGGTGTTTGAACTCGGATCAGCGAGACTACTTTCTATTTAGATAATCGTTACGCTACCTATACATCCTTACCCATCGACAGCTTCTGTAATTCTTAGAGCTATGAGAGCTGATAATTTGCAACCGTGGAAACTTATTCATTACATACACCCCACGAAGCTTTTAATAGATATTTGTCATATGAAATCACATATTGTATTTATAATAAAACTAATAAAAGTATCTAGTTTATTATCAAGCAAATTCAAGGTATTGGGTGGAAGAACAAAAATTAATGAAATAAAGCATATTGGAAAACGAATTATGAAAATAAAAGAACATTAAAATGGAAGAAAGAAAGAAATACTAACGACAAAAGTAAAATAAAGATGGCGGAAAATTATGAATAAAATTTATGGTTGATATGATTTGAAATTCATCCGTCTTGAACAAAATAAAATTTTCAGATAAAAAAAGAGAGAAGTCGTTTAGACACCTCATATATTTTTCTCATCTCTCTTTTAATAAGCAGTCTATATATATATATATATATATATATATATATATATATATATATATTGAAAAAAAATTAAATGGATACTCTATCGAACAAAATGTCTACGAGACATATAATTTTGATTGACAAAACTATCGATCGAAATAAAAGAACCCTTTACCGCGTCAATTCTTATTGTCTCCTGTGTTAACTTAGGTGTCAACCATTTTTTTCTCCTGATGATAGAAATGACTGCGTCAAGATTTTAAATAAAGAATATTTTAAATGTGTTTTTATTTAAGACCTTCACTCGAGAAAATGAAATCTATTTTCATTTCTTTAATTTAAGAATTTAAAAAAGTTTTCATGTGAAAAATAAAATAAAATAAAAAGATCTTTTTTTTCTTTGACATTCTTTCCTGGTAAACGTTCAAAAATATTTCTTCTCATAAAAAATGATACAAAACACAGGAACGAAAAAGAAATAGCCAACTAATTTTGGATAGAATGTTATCTACGCCTCTAAAAAATGAATAAATAAAAATTAAAAACAGATATTTGAATGTGGCGCGCGAACTGGATCGAGTTGCACACTGACTTGCTAGGTTCCATAAGACGACGCTATTTTCAACCAACTTACTACGTGACACGATTTGGGGTCCGCTGATTTGTGTTCTGTGGGACTTTTAGAAATTTTTGTGAGGGCTGCTAAAAAGAACAGAACAGGTTGGAGAAAAAACTACTGTCAGTGTTCTGTCACAGAAATCATGACGACTTAGGACTATTAAAATATTTTAGTAAAAAGCATAGTCAGTCAGTCAGTTAAGTGTCATACGTGATACACGCTTTAGGCGATCATGTCTCGAAAGAGACATAACTGACTGGACAAAAGATTATCCCGCATAAGTTTGCTATACTTTCTGCGGTAGACTGGTTGCCATCCAAGGCTATAGAACCAAATCTATCCTGCTATTTGACTCATAGCTAGAGGAAGAAGATATGTATTATATTATCATGTAGGAATTAGAGGTGGATCAGTTTATTACCCCATAACAATAAAAAATCGAACCCCCACTTTATGCCCAGTAAAAGCCTTAATCATCTTTCTATCTATTATATTCAGTCAGTCAGTTAAATGCCATACGTGATACACGCTTGTGCGATCATGTCTTTTTCGATCGATGACTGACTAGGCAGAAAATGTCCCCGCAGTAGATTGCTATTTCTGTCTACAGTAGACTGGTTGACAACCAAGGCTATAGAACCCAATCTATCCTACTATTCAACCCATAACCGGAGGGAGAAGAAATGAATTAATATCTTTCCCAAAAGTATTTTTGCGTAAGTAAATTAAAAGAATTCAACTTAAATTCGAATTCATTCTGAGTAAGTTTCCTATTTGTTCCTTAGATAGATAGATAGATAGATAGATAGATAGATAGATAGATAGATAGATAGATACGAACAGACTGAGATAGATAGATAGATAGATAGATAGATAGATAGATAGATACGAACAGACTGACATAGATAGATAGATAGATATGAATATACTGAGATAGATAAATAGATAGATATGACACAGACTGACATAGATAGATAGATAGATAGATCAGAATATACCGAGATAGATAGATAGATAGATAGATAGATAGATAGATAGATAGATAGATAGATAGATATACGAATAACTGTATGAAAATTTCATGGTAAAGTAATTTTATTTCAATTGTCATACGTGATACTCGTTTGGAGGATCATGTCTCGAAAGAAACATGACTAACTAGGCAGAAGATTTCCCAGCAGTAGGTTACCATTACATTCTGCGATAGACTGGTTATCAACCAAGGCTATAGAATCCAATCCTTGCTATTCAACCCATAGCTGGAGGAAGAAGAGATGATATTTTTGCGTAAGTGAATGCAACGAATTCAACCGGATTTCGAACTCGGCTTCCCGACTTCTTATTCCGAGTCAATATCCATTGCACCACAACGCACATAATGAGTGACAAAATTAGAAAAGGTGAATTCAGTCAAGTATAGCAATCAGCGCAGCAGGCAGGTTTGGTTTAAGGCTCCAACTTCTCCACAGAGAATTGTCACACGTTAAACTGACCCAGTGGGTTAAAACGTTTGCTCAAAATTTGGTGACATGGTAATTGTGGGTTTAATCTGGGCCAGGCAGTGTGTACTTGGACTAAGAAGAAACTGAGCTAGCAATTAAAAAAAAAAAAGACGAAATATCTATAGTGGAATAAGAGCAGTCTACCCCTCCCCCAAATATGAGGTTTCAGTTCAATCCCTGGACAAGGCAGCGTGTACATGCACTCAGTGGAATAACAACAGTCTACCCTCGTATATTATTTGAAGGGTTCAGTTCAATTTCTGGACAGGGCAGTGTGTACTTAGACTCAATAGAAACTTGGCGAGCAATAGCAAACCATTACTAAAAATAAGAACTAGACCATATCTATAGACATAAATAGTAGAACGAGAGTTGTTTTCTTCCTTAAATTGAATAAAGTTTGAATTTGAGTTTTGTTTAACGACATATCAACCTCTGTGGATTATTTAATGCCAAAAAGGTAGGGTTTTAAGGTACCTTTTTTTAATGTTCGGTTATAATGAGAAGGTTGATTTAGTCAGATTTTGATGGAAATGTGTTGTTTTTATTTTAGAAAACTGAAAATGTCTTCCAGTTTTGTATTCAAAAATGTTTTGCTGAGAATATTTTTTTCCTTGAAAAATGTGTTATGGTAAGAATTTTTTTCTTCAAAAATGTGGTAATATTTTTCCTTCAAAAATGTATACTTTTCTATAAAAGTCTATTTTTATGTATATATTTCTATGAAAGTTTATTTTTATACTTTCATAGTGTTTTGACCCCAGTTTGGTGGGGGTTAACTATTTGTCCATAGTTGGGACCCTAACAGGTGCTACCACTCCGGATCAGAGTGGGCCTGAGAACAACAACAATTAAGAGATGGTTCCATGCTCTTACACCTTCACAATCAAAGGCCTTGTTGCCGGATGTGGTTTACTCTCATGCCAAGGACCATTAAATAATATGTTTAGTTCAGATTATACCAGATAAAGGTCGGAAGTACAACGTACAGAAATTGTGATAATATTAACAAAGATGAGGATAATAATCCGAATTTAAACAATATAAATCTGTAATAATCAGAGATATTCAGACAGAAACTTAGAAAAATAATAATTTTATCTTTATAATTTTGACAAGGTTTCTTTAAAAATATTTTTAAAAAATAGTATCTTCTAAGAAAAAGTAGACAATAAATTAAATTCTGAAACACGAAGAATTTAGTTGTCACCATCATTATCTGCGAGCTTGGAACAGTTCCGAAGAGCCTTGTCAAAAAATTAAAATCCAAAGACGAATTTCAATTATCCATGAACAATAATAGAGTTTTCTTAACTATGTTTCAGTCGCGGCACGGCAGGCAACCAACTTCGCTGTCAGTTTATAAGTAATCGTGTAACAACTAGTTTGACGAATAAGCAAATTTAAAGTGAGCCCGGGCAACATCAGGTAATCTTACTCGACTTGCTAAAATGTCTCGTTAAGAAAACACTATTATCATTGCTCGAATGAAACATTTTTTTTTTCCGACATAGTTTTCGGCTTCTTATATTTCTGCGACCGATTTAATTTAATTTCAGTCCATGTTAATCCTTCCTTAACTAAACGAAGATAAGATGGGGAATGTCTAAGATGAAAAGGCGGGTCCTTGCTACTTAGCATGGGTCTATATATGATTACTTTAGCGAATTTTGTATGGCTCAAAGTTGGTTTTTTATGCTAGAGTGCGCACTTTGAAGTCGTTATTATTATTAAGTTTTTCTTTCTTTCTTCCGTCGATTCCAAGAAGAGGATTTTTCAGTTGATGTTAATTCTTTTTTTTTTTTTTTTTTTTTTTTTTTTTTGGCGCTATCGGGCCGGGTCAAAGGTTAAGACAAAGAGAAGGAAACAAGGGAAAAATCAAACAAATTAGGGAGAAGATAGGGTAAAGAGCCGTATGAAGAGGCAGAAAGTGAAAGAGAGAAACAGAAGGGGGAAGCATCGAAAGTGACTGAGAGAGAGAGAGAGAGAGAGAGAGAGAGAGAGAGAGAGAGAGAGAGAGAGAGATGAAGGTATGAAAGCAGAGGGAGAAACGAAAGGGAAGGGAGATGGAAAAAGTAGAGAGAGAGGGGGGAAGCAAAAAGAGAGTTCGGAGAAATGAACACGAGAATGAAGAAAGGAGAAAAAGAGAGGAAGGATGAAAGCAGAGAGAAGGGGAGGAAGGGAGAAAGAGAGGAAGGAGATAAAAATGAAATAAATTCGAAAAAAGAAAACAGAAGGGGGAAGCATCGAAAGTGACAGAGAGAGAGAGAGAGAGAGAGAGATGAAGGTATGAAAGCAGAGGGAGAAACGAAAGGGAAGGGAGATGGAGAAAGTAGAGAGAGAGGGGGAAGCAAAAATAGAGTTCGGAGAAATGAACACGAGAATGAAGAAAGGAGAAAAAGAGAGGAAGGATGAAAGCAGAGAGAAGGGGAGGAAGGGAGAAAGAGAGGAAGGAGATAAAAATGAAATAAATTCGAAAAAAGAAGAGAACTTGAAAATTAAAATTCGCCCTCCCCCTCCTGCCCACACCGGAAATTGAAATGAAAAAAAAAACAGCGAAGAAATGAATGGTGATTTTTCTAAGCATAGCTTAAATGTGGCACAAGGCCGAAAGTAAGTGACACCTAGTGAGGATCCAACTCACTACTCAATTGTAATTATTCTAGTGAGACAAGCTTGTTAACCATTACACCACATTCGAGGTGCCGAAATAAAGAATGGTAATTTTCTAAGCGTAGCTTAGATGTGGCACACGGCCGTAAGTATGGGACACCCAGTGAGGATCGAACTCACAACTTATTTTCTAAGCGTCGCTTAGATGTGGCACACGGCCGTAAGTATGGGACACCCAGTGAGGATCGAACTCACAACTTATTTTCTAAGCGTCGCTTAGATGTGGCACAAGGCCGAAAGTATGGTGCACCCAGTGAGGATCGAACTCAGTACTCAGTTGTAATGATTCTAGCGATACAAGCTTGTTAAACATCGAGGTGCCCCCAACAAAGAAATGGATGAAATGAAAAAAATAGCAAAAAATATATATGAGAATTAATACAGATACAAATTGAGAGCGATGTGGGTCTTCAAAATGCTATTAGATAAAAAAAAAATGTGAGCAACGAGGAAGTTTTAAAGAAAATAGGAACTAAAATGATACTTACAATCAGAACGAGACAGATAAAATTTCTAGGATAGTTTATGAGGAAAGATGGCTTAGAAAATTGAATGATTACAAGACTTTCTGAAGAAGACCAGATGGAACCAGCGAGCAACCTACTTGAAGAGTTTGTGCGAATGAAGAGCACACTGGTTACAAAGAGTGATGGGTAACGAGTCGAGGGAGAAATAGAGGAGAGCCATAATCGTCCACGTTCTAAATGAACTCGGTGCATAAAGGAAGATAAATATTAATGATCATGACAACGAAAGTGAAGGAAAACAGAAAAAAGAAAGTGAAAGAAAAAAAGAAAGAAAGAAAGAAAAGGGAAGCACAGAAAAAAGAAGGAAAGAAAAATTAAGGAAAGAAATAACAAAAGAAAGAAGGACGGAAATAAAGAAGGAAGAGGGGAAAAGGAAAAATGAAAGAATGAAGGAAAGAAAGAAAGAATGATGGAAAGAAAAAATTAAAGAAGAAAGAAAGAAAAGAACAAGGAAAGAGGGAACAAAGAAGGAAGGAAAAAAGGAAAGAAAAAAATGATGGAAAGAAAAAGAATGCAAAGAACGAAAAAAGGAAAAAAGGGGGAACGAAAGAATGAAAGGTAGAAAAAGAAAATAAAGAAAAAAGGCGACAAAGAAAGAAAGAAAGAAAGACAGAATCAAGGAAGGAAGGAAGGAAGGAAGGAAGGAAGGAAGGAAGGAAAATATATAAGGAGGAGAAATTAAAAAGAATTGTAGACTGGAATAAAACTACTACAAATAGCGGAAATTTGAGGAAGAAATCTAAAAGTTTTTAGTAAAAATCAGAACCAAGATGTCGACAATAAGGGAGGAGACGGCGTAAATATGAGGCGAGGGGGTAGCATGAACAAAGAGTGAGGGGGTATTCCGAATAAAAGAACAAAACAATAAATAAATATTGAAAAGATAAAAACAAAAAAAAATAAAATAAAATTACAACAAAAAAAAACATCAACAAACTATTTCCTCTCATGTTTTTGATGTTGGCAATCGAATATCTGAAAAATACCCACCTCCAATTCTCCACTTCCACTCCTCCCCCATCGAAACTTCTATCCTCTCTGATCCGATCCTGTGTGTAGAATCTCACCAAATCGTTCGAGAAACACTCTTCCTCATCTCTTTTCCTTCCCCTCACCAGCACCACATGCCATCTCTACCAATTCCAGCTAAGGCCACCACACCCACCAATCCTTGCTCGCTTTCCTTGCCAAACTGTTCCGATATTTAATCTCCTCGGAGCTACGAATCTTTTTGCCCCAAAACTTTGATCCGAACTAGGCAAGTACTCTATCCGTTTTGGGGCAAGAGACGACAGTGTTCGACTCCTCCTCTTTCTTCTTCTTCTTCTTCTTCTTTCACATTTGTATTTCTTCATTTTCAATCTTTCTTTCTACCCCGTTATTCATTTCACTTATTTGTTTTTATATCACCATTTCATTTTCTTTCCCAACTGCTTTTTTTTAGTATTATTCCTTTCTTTCTTTTGGGAATTTTCTTCATTGCATATCTTTCCTTTCCTTCGTTTTTTTTCCTTCTTTCTTTAGTGTTTTCTTTTCCTATTTCATTCATAACTATTTTCTTCTTTCATATTCAACTTATTCTTTAGTTTCAGTGATTAACTCTTCTTAAACGATTCTCTCATTTATTTAATTATTCTTTCCTTTTTTTTCTTCCCTCTTTTTGTTCTTCCCTGAAAAAAGAAGTTGTGTACGAATTTCGTTCAGGGTATAAAGCGAAGCTACTTTTTATTTCACTGAAGTTTAGACCGAGATGGGATTAGAACCGGAATCGAAATGCCAAACTTTGAAAAAAAAAGGAAGGAAAAAATAAGAAAGGGAAATAAAGAAAAAGAGAGAAAAGAAAAAACACAATAAAACAAGGAATAAATAAACAGAAAAAGAAGAAAGGAGAAAGATGAAGATGGAAAAGAAAAAAGACAAATAGGGAAAAAGCAAAAAAGAAAAGAAAGAAAATGAAAAAGGAGAAAAATTAAAAATCAAAAGGGAGAAGAAAATGAAAAAAGAAAATTGAAAAGCAGGAAAAAAGAAAGGAAGAAATGAAAATGGTGTGAGATATTGTGAAGGAAAAAGAAAAAAGAGAAAAGAAACGAATGAGATAAAATGATAAAGAAAGAAAATAAAAGAAAAATGAGGAAAGAAGAAATAAAAGTCTAGGAATGAAAAAAACAATGACAGAAAGAAAGGAAAAAATTAAAAGATAAAGAAAAAAATGAGTTGTAAAAATGAAAAGAAGGAGAAAGATTTAAAGAAGTAAAAAGAAAGAGAAAAGTAAGGTATGAAGAAATTTAGAGAGGAAAAGAGAAGTGAAAGAGAAAGAGAAAATAAGAAAGTTAAGAAAAGACAGACAAAATAAGGAAGATCCACATTTTTTAAATGGTATGTTAAAAAAAACAAAGTAATTAAGATGAAAGAAAACTGAAAGTGTAACGAAAGAAACAAAGAAAGAAAAAGAGAAGGAAAAAAATGCGGAGGGCCAACAGAATTAAAAAAGAAACAAAAATGAAAGATTTTTGGCTCGCGTCTTTAAGAGTAAATGCATATATCTGTATACATTCGCCGAAAGGCCGGCTTTGAGCACATATGGAATGATTCGGGCATCTGGGGATGGGGTGCCTCTTGAAGAAAACCACGTCGTGAATCATTTAATTCTTTAAGGATTACAAGGATCACGAGGCGATGGGAATATTAGTCATACGTTCCTATAAAAGATAAGTCGTCGCGGGTCGAGTCCGGACAACGCATTCTGATTTTCCCGTTTCGTCAGTCACAATTTTGCTCAGGATTTCGCCATTCTCAACCGCCACTCTCACTCACTCTCTCTCTCTCTCTCTCTCTCTCTCTCTCTCTCTCTCTCTCTCCTGCCTTATGGAAACGTCGACACGATATCAAGCCATGGTCCTGCCTGACGTCGGTGGAGGGGGGGGGGGGCTCTTAAAACGTGTAATCACGGCTTTCCACAGCCTTCTATCCCTTGCAACGCTTATACGTTTATTTAAACTTAAGACTGTAGTAATCGGGGAAGCAACCCCTTGGGAGCCGGTTCCACAGAGAAACAGTTCGCGAGAAAAAGCTGCTACAGTGTAACAGAGGAATAAGAAAAGAATGAAGGTGGTTCGCTACAAGGTACATTTAACAGGGAAGAAATTGGAGTAAATAGATCAATCTATCGCCCGGTTCACACTCCACCTACGTCTATTGAACAGGTTAAGAGACTCATCCCTTGTTCCCTGTTTAGGATGTGGTTTCCGGCTTTCTCTTTTCAAATCTTTTCACTTGTTTTTTTTTTTTTCGATTGAAGTAAATAGATCTATCACCCGATTCACACTCCACCCTCGTCTATTTAACAGGTTAAGAGGCTCATCCCTTGTTCCCTGTTTAGGATGTGGTTTCCGGCTTTCTCTTTTCCAATCTTTTCACTATTACGTAGCCCCCTGCACATCAGTGGCGTTACCGCCTTGCTCGGGGTGATACGATTAAAAAAAAGCCCCTGAACAGATATATATGGTTTGAACAGGATTTTCTTCTTCTTTCTTGTGCCATGTTCTTTCAGGACGTAGGCTATCATGGCTTTCCACATCTCCCTGTCCCTGGTGGCTCTTAGCACGTTTTCTCCTGTTGCACCCTGTAACCCTCGTTCCGTCATCCACCTGATCAGGTCCTTCAAATATGTTATCCGCTGCTTTCTCCTGTATCTTTTTACCTCTATCTGGCCTGTTAGTAACGGGTTCTCCAAGCCCTCTTTCCTCATTGCATGTCCCAGGAACTTCACTTGTCTATTCCTTATGGTCAGTATTAATTTCCTTTTCGTTTCCATCATTTCCAAGACCTCATCATTGCTCGCATGCTCGGTCCATGATATCCGCAGCATCCTTCTGTATAACCACATTTCAGCTGCTTCAAGTATTTCCTTCATCTTCGAAGATATTGTCCAACATTCACTGCCATATTAAAGAACTAACATCACATAGCAATCCAGTACTCTCATCTTTATTTCTAGTGAAACTGTCCTGTTTCTTAATACTTTACTCAACTTCTGGAATGCTTCCTTCGCCATGCCAATTCGCATTCGGATCTCTGTGTCGCACCTTCCGTCTTCTGTTATAACGCTTCCCAGGTGTTTAAATTTTTGTACCTGCTTGATTCTGGTATCCTCGACCTGTATTTGGCATTTTGGGCTGCCCTTTTTACTGATGGCCATGCATTCGGTTTTCGTGCAGTTTATTTCTACATTTTTCTTGTTACTTTCTTCTGCTACCTTCTGTAGGAGGTCTTGAAGTTTCCTTTCTGTGTCTGCTATCAGCACTGTAACATCTGCGTACCTTATATTGTTTAAATTGTGGCTTCCGATGATGAATACTGGAATAACTTCTAGGGTTCTCAGAATAGTCACGCTGTATAAGTTGGATAGATCCGGTGAAAACACGCATCCTTGTCTTACGCCCCTTTCAATCTTAGTATAATTGCTGAATTCTTTGTCTGTCCGTATGCAGGCAGTTTGTTGCCAGTAGAGATTCTCGATTGCTCTTAGGTCTTACCCAAATATGTCGAGGCTGCCAAGTATCTCCATCAATTCTTTGTGGCGTATTTTGTCAAACGCGTTTGCATATTCAATAAAACATAGGTACAAGTCCTTATTCATTTGGAAGGAATATCAAACAATAATATTTTGTACTTATCAGCCTATATTACGACAATGACCAACAAAGTTATTTGGGATAATACCACGCACTACTGTTCATTAGGTTATATAGCTGACGATTCTGTGTTTCGTTGGGCGCCGCCTTAGTCATAATACCACTATATTTTACGTGTGTTTTTATCCTAAATAATATATACAGTGAAGTAGATATGTATTAAAATAAAAGCTATTGCTGGAAATGCCATATTGTTAAAAAAAACGCAACAAATTACAAAGCACTTATTTCGATTAATAGCGTTACTTAGAACGATTACTTCGCTACTTATGTAAGTGTATAAACAGTTTTAGTTCTTAATTTTTACAATCATTTCACCACAAGCAAGGAAGGGAGGAAGAATGGAAAAGGAAAGAAGAAAGAAAGACAAAAGAAAGAAAGAAAGACGGAAGGACGAAGGGAGGAAGGAATAAGAAAAGAAGAAAGAAAGAAGGAAAGAAAGAAGAAAGAAAGAAAGAAAGAAAGAAAGAAAGAATAAGGAAGAACGAAGGAGGAAGGAAGAAAGACGGAAGGACGGAGGAAAGAAGGAAGGAAGGAAGGAAGGAAGGAAGGACGAATGAAAGAAGGAATAAGGAAGGACGGAAGAAGGAAAGAAGGAAGACGAAAGGAAGGAAGGAAGGAAGGAAGGAAGGAAGGAAGGAAGGAAGGAAGGAAGTACGAAGGAAATAAGGTAAGAAAAAAGGAAGGAAGGAAGTACGAAGGAAATAAGGTAAGAAAAAAGGAAGGAAGGAACGAAAGAAAGAAAGAAAGAAAGAAAGAAGGAAGGAAGGGCGGAAGAAAGAAAGAAGGAAGACGAAAGGAAGGAAGGAAGGAAGGAAGGAAGGAAGGAAGGAAGGAAAACTTCTCAAGTTCACTCTTATAGGTATTTCTAGTAATTATTAACAATTCCTTCCATACATTTTGACATTCGTAATACGGGATATTAAAAACTTCATCATATCATTATTAACCAAATGTAGGAGAATATTTCCCAGATCATTCACAAGAAAATACGGAGAGACAATGCTTGAATTGTTCCCGAAAGACAGGTGGCCATGATACTTTCTAACAGCATGTTTTTACTAAAAGAATACATTAAAAATTGCCACAAATTGCACATCACTTATTTCGATTAACCGCGTTACTTAGAACGATTACTTCGCTACACTAAAGTAATCGTTTTTTGATTAGTTTCTTTTTTTTTTTTTTTAATCATTTCACCCCGAGCAAGGCAGAAACGCAACTGATGTGCAGGGGGCTACATAAATGTAAAAAGATTAATTAGAAAAGAGTGAGGAGTACAAACTAGTTAAAAAGGAACAATAGAAAGCTGAGAAAGCAGGTGCGATGACAGATACATAGGTGGAGAGAAAGGGAAGGTTGGGGAGAGAGCTAGAGGCCAGTGGTTAGTAGATGAGTATTAACTTTGCATTTAAATTTCTGGAGGTTGTAGCCGTCAGGAAAGCAAGAATACGGGAGCAAGTTCCACAGGCGGGAAGTGCGAGAGAGGAAGCTGAAGGAGTAGAATTGTCGTCTGCATTTGGCTAACCTGACTGTGAATGGGTGGGACCCAGTTGCCAGTCTGGTTGCACGAGTAAACACCTGTTGAGGAGGCATCAGTGACTTAAGTTCGTCTGAGCAGAAGCCATGAAAGTATTTTATGTAAAAAATGCACAACTCCAATGTGTGTGTAACGCTTCAATGAGTAGCATACTGTTAAAAAAATATTAGATTAGGGAACTTCACGATATTTTTTTATCTCTATTTTTACCTTTCGTAATCTTAACAAGTTGATAAATAATTTTTTGTAGTTTTTATATACAATTAAAGCAGAATTACTTGGCTCATGGCTAAAATGGAAACTCATAATCGATTTGTCAGGAAGATGGCTTCTTGATGTTATCGGTCTGGGAGAGGAGCTCTCAACGTGCGACACCATTGGTCAGGGATTAAAAAAAAACATCCCACGGGTTGACCCAAGCCTGGTGAGTGAGGGACGGTAGACGGAATGTTTTTGGAAGCCGTTGATGGTTGTATGAGCACAAAGTCATCGTGGCTGAACATTTAAGTGTGCTGGCTTTGTTTAGACATTTGATCAGAAATTAAAATTAAGAACTGCTCAGCATAGTTGCATTATAAACTACAGGTAAACTCGGGTGGCGTTAAACAAACATAAATGTGCCTGAGCAGGCGTCTTCAAATATAGATTGGTTAGCCGCTCTAGTAAACGGACATCCTCGGATATGAGTGGGAAGCCATTTTTTTTTTAAAGCTGGACTGAATATAAAACCACACTTTTAAAGAAATTAATTTTTATTTTACATCAGATTAGAGGTAGATTGTTCTAGTTCCAAGAATCTGCCTTAGTGACCAAAATAAAGGGTTCAGTTCGAAATACCAATCCCTAAAGACGGTTGGGGTGTACAACGACCAAATTGTCGTGAATTTGACAACAAATATGGGGACAACATTGAAGGGGATAATGGCGACAAAGATGAGTACAAAAGTCCAAATGATGTAAATAATTACAATACCTCATCTCAGAAATATAGACAGATATCGAAGATGACTATGGCCACAAAGATGAGGACAACAGTCCGAACAATGTAAATAATTATAATACCTCATCTCAGAAATATAGACAAACTAGCAGTATAGGCCGGCGTTGCTCGGGTATAATGAAAGCTTTAAAACTAATCCATGGTCCTGGAGCTCAGACTCAGTCTAAAGAATATTTGTGAAGTTTGGTGATAAAAATTGTGGATTTGTATAAAGTACATACATACAGATAAACAGACAAACACAAACATATTGCCTTTTATATATATATATATTGTCGATTTTCTGCACTATTGTAAGAACTGCAACCTTGAAACTTCTGAATATCGTTTCTTATGTCTTTGTATATGAGTATATCAAATTTGATTAAAATCGGACCACTCCTTCTATAACCCGATTTTTTCGATTATCGATTTTCGATATTTATCGGGGGTACCTCGACAGAAAACCGCTAAGAACACTCGCAGACGCTTATAGTACAACTGTGTCAATTTTCAAGAAAATCGGTTCAGCCGTTTCGGAGTCTATAGGTAACGGACACACACACACACACACACACACACACACACAAAGTTCCATTTATAAATAAGTTTAGATTTAGATTAGATAGTGATTTTTTTCTTGTTTTGGACCTAATTGGCGGGCATGATCGTGTAACACTTTTTTTTCCTGCCGTTTAAAATTTAAATGACCCTCTTATAAATAAAGAGACCATATTTTACACTGATACCACTGGCTTTGGAGTGTGTATGCGTCTGTGTGGACTTTCGTGTACATTCGCACACGGCGTACATTTTGCTGAGAAAGAGTAAGAGGTCAGTCGCTGAATATGAGGGTAGAGTCCATGACCCGCCGGTTCCAATGCTTAAATTCGGGGGCTAATGAGAGAATCGGGTAGGGTTCCTTCTCGAAGACAGGGATCAGTGGGGAAATTGAGAATGAACTAAATGACCTCGACAAATTGAAATAAATTTGTTTTTGTTTGTCTTTTTTCATCAACTTTTGAGACACAAGGGAATTTGGGGATCCATGAGAAGATTGACTTTTACGTATCAAATAGATACAGTTCTCACGAGATTAACATTTCATTTAAAGGGGGATCAGATAGATAGATAGATAGATAGATAGATAGATAGATAGATATTTGAAGAGACACAGATAGATAGATAGATAGATAGATAGATAGATAGATAGATAGATAGAAAATAGATAGATAGATAGATAGATAGATAGATAGATAGATAGATATTTGAAGAGACAGAGATAGATACATAGATAGATAGATATTTGAAGATAGATAGATAGATATTTGAAGATAGATATTTGAAGATAGATAGATAGATATTTGAAGATAGATAGATAGATAGATATTTGAAGATAGATATTTGAAGATAGATAGATAGATATTTGAAGATAGATAGATATTTGAAGAGACAGAGATAGATATTTGAAGAGACATAGATAGATAGATAGATAGATATTTGAAGAGACAGAGATAGATAGATAGATAGATAGATAGATAGATAGATAGATAGATAGATAGATAGATAGAAAAACAGACTGAAACAGGCAATTAAGGTCGTATTATTCCAAGTAGAATATATTTTCATTAATATTAAATGTCTGGATAATTTTCAAACAGCCCTTATAAACATTTTAGCATAAAGTTTACAAACATGACAAAGCTCGAATTGCTCCAACCATTTTTTTAATCATTTCACCCCAAGCAAAGCATTCCACTGCCACTATTGCGCAGGGGGTTATATAGGGAAAAGTGATGAGAAAGAGTGATTAGATACAGGAAATGTCAAAAGGAGGGTCATAGACGGGTAAGGATACCGAGGATGAGGGTTGGGTAGATGGGAGGAGTGTTTGAGAGAATGAATGCGAGTTAGTGTGTTAGGAGGTGTCTATTGACCTTACATTTCAACTCCTGGAGATTGTAGCTGTCGGAGAAGCAGGCATGTGGAAGGGAATCCACAGGCGGGAAGTGCGAGAAAAGAAGCTCTTAGAGTAGAAATTGCGATTATATTTTATCGGTTTCACTGTAAAAGAGTGGAACCTAGTTACTAACCTAGTATCTCGTGCAAATTCGTACCCAGTGAGCACCAGTGATCTAAGCTCATCGGCGTAGAAGCTGTGAAAGTATTTATAGAAGAGGCACAGGGAAGCCACGTCACGCCGGTGAGAGAGTGACTGCAGCCGGTCTGCCAAGTCGGTATCGATCACATTACAGATTCTCCGTTGTATTTTGTCATGAATTAACCATATTTTAAGCATGAAAGCTCAGGTTTTCTTAACACTCCTTATAGAAAATGACATATGTTTACCTCTCATTAGGGCTTATATATTAAAAGCAAGAATACAGTATTAATGCTATGAATTTGCTAACGATGACTAGTCTCAGAAAATTACATGAAGTTAATAAAAAGAAAGGTATTTTAATTCGATTATGCAACAACAAAACTGGAAGAGTACAATAACACACTCAGCCAGAACATGTCGGTTAAATTTAAAGAAAGTCGTTTGAGCATAAAAGTCGGGTTACGACTAGTCAGTCAGTCAGTCAGTTAAGTGCCATACGTGATACACGCTTGGGCGATCATGTCTCGAAAGAGACATGGCTGACTGGGCAGAAGATTATCTCGCAGTAGGTTGTCATTGCTTTCTGCGGTAGACTGGTTGCCAGCCATGGCTATAGAACCCAATCTGTCCTGTTATTTAACCCATAACTGGAAGGAAGAGACGGATTAATACCTTTCCCCATGGTATTTGCGCGTAAGTGAATACAATGGATTCAGCTGGAATTCGAACTCGGCTCCCCGGTTTCTCGTTCCGAGCCGATATCCACTGTACCACAACGCACATCCATTACGACTAGAGCCATCCTTTAATAAAATTTAAGTTTTGAGCACTTTAATGGGTAGGTAAGGATCGAGCATGTGAGCAATGATGAGGTCTTGGAAATGATGGAAACGAAAAGGAAATTAATACTGAGCATCAGGAAGAGACAGCTGAAGGTTTCTGTGACACGCAATGAGGAAGGAGGGTTTGGAGAATCTGATACTAACAGGCCAGATGGAGGGAAAAAGAGACATGGGAAAGCAACGGATAACATATTTGAAGGACCTAATCAGGTGGATGACAGAACTAAGATTGCATGATGTAACAGGAGAAGGCGTGCTTAGAGCAACCAGGGATAGGGAAACGGGGAAAGACATGATCGCCTACGTCCTGAAGGGACAAGGCACATAAAAGAAGAAGAATAGATATAAGAAAGCATGACAAATTCATAAAAATGGAGAAGAAAATCCAGATATTTCTATCTAATTAATATAAAATATTAAATAGATAATAAAATGAGACCTCAATTGATATTATCCAGAGCAATATGAAATATAAGGAATTTAACAATACATAATTAAACTCTTATATATCCCAAATTTATTTTGACAATTGTCACAATTAAAAAACTTTTTTAAACCCAAAAAATCGAATGTTAAATTTAACTCAATATATATATATAAATATATATATATATATATATATATATATATATATATATATATATATCGTTCATTCAGTAATAAATTAAAACACTCTAACTACTGGCGTATGTTTACATGGTATGCCACACGCTATGAAAATAGAAGGGTTCTTTTGTTGATACTGCACAATAAAATGTGCATCAAATGAATTTATAAATATTTAATAATTACCTATATTGCAGTTTCATCAATGAAAGAATGAAAAAAAATTAGGGTGATTCGGACGAGTTCATCTTTGCTTCCTTGCCTTGTAAAAATTTGCAAAGTAATAATAACAAAAGAACCATTCTATTTTCTATTTTCATTTAGAATTATTCACTTGGCAATAAATACTAAAATAGTATGAAATACATCATTGCTTTAAAAAAAACTGTGGTGGCCTAATAATTACGGCCGGAAGTATATATATGCTTATATTTATATTATATATATATATATATATATATATATGTGTGTGTGTGTGTGTGTGTGTGTGTGTGTGTGTGTGTGTGTGTGTGTGTGTGTGTGTGTGCTTCGCATAGACTGTTTCACGCAGTTCAGTTTTCAAAATGGTGTTATTCTCGGACGATCCCTAGCCCCCACTTTTTTTTATAATCATATCGCCCCAAGCAAGACATTTTACTGCCACTGTTGAGCAGGGGGTTACATAGGAGGAAAGTTATGAGAAAGTGTGACAGGTTATAAGGGGTGTCAGGAAGTGGGTAAGAGAAGAATGAGAATACTGATGAGAGTGGAGTGGACGGAGAAAGGTGCATGAGGGAGAGGATGCAGGTTAGTGAGATAGGAGATGACTATTGACTTTACATTTAAATTCTTGGAAATTATAGCTGTCGGGGAAGCAAGTAAACGGAAGAGAATTCCACAGGCGGGAAGTGCGAGAGAAGGAGTTGATGGAGTAGAATTTGCGTTTACAATATATTGGTTTCACAGTAAAAGGGTGGGACCTAGTTGCTATTCTTGTGGCTCGAGCAAATTCATGTATGAGCAGAGGCCATGAAAGTATTTGTAGAAGAGACACAGGGAAGCCACATTGCGCCGGTGAGAAAGTGACTGTATCCGAGCTGCCAAGTCGGGATCGATCACATTACAGGCTCTCTGTTAGATTTTGTCAAGGACCCCTAGGTGGATAGCACCCGACCAGATATGGCAGCAGTATTCTATGCACGGGTGGCTGTTAGATTTGTATATGTGCAGGATTGTTTCAGACGGGAAAAACTTCCTGGCACTGCACAGAGAAAAGATCTTCTTAGCAGCGGATTTGGCTATGGGTTGTATGTATCTGCAGTTCTTTTTTACGTTTTGCAAAAGGACTGCGTCTAAGAATAACAAATACGGATTTTTTAAAATCGCACTGTTAATGGATAGTCATACGTGAAACACGCTTGGGCGATCATGTCTCTTTCGAGACATGACTGACTGGGCAGAGGATTATCCCGCAGTAGGTTGCCATTGCTTTCTGCGGTAGACTGGTTGCCAGCCAAGGCTATAGAACCCAATCTGTCCTGTTATTTAACCCATAACTGGAAGGAAGAAACGGATTCATACCTTTCCCAAGAGTATTTGCGCGTAAGTGAATGCAATGAATTCAGCTGGAATTCGAAGTCGGCTTCCCGATTTCTCGCTCCGAGCCGATATCCACTGCACCACAACGCACATCCATTAATGGATAAGTAGCCCCAAAATGTTATTATCTTGTATGTTACAAAGCACTTTTGAAAACATTCAAAAGATCCCACTCTTATGTACATAAGGAAAGAAATGTATAAGTGCGTGTTTGAGTTCGTGCGTGCGTGCGTGTGAGGACTAGATAAATAGATAACGAAGTGTGAACTAAACCAAGAATAAAATTACGTCCTCTTGTCCATAGAATTCATTTTGTTCGTCCACGCACGAAAAAATGACATACGAAATGGAACGAACCGGTTGAACTGTAGCCTGACCTTCAATTACGTCCCTTCTGGACCCCCTGCATCCCTCGTTGAAACTCAGTAAAAACAAAGTCTAACTTGAGAAAATTATACTATCTTATTTCGCAGTGGGCTATTTTAGACAACGCCAACTATAGGCTTAGTCTGGCATAAGGTCAACATAATAACGGTTACGCTTCGTAACCATCTACAAGCTACGGCAGAAATACCTCCCACATAATGAATGTCAAGACATTATCTACAGAGTGCGACAGAAATATCTCCCACATCTTAAACTATAATATTTGTGGTGTAAGTTTTTTTTTTTTTTATCATTTCACCCCGAGCAAGGCAGAAATGCCACTGATGTGCAGGGGGCTACATAACTTTAAAAAGATTAATTAGAAAAGAGTGAGGAGTACAAACTAGTTAGAAAGGAGCAATAGAAAGCTGAGAAGTTAACTTAAAGTGGAAATAGTGTCTTCATGAAGCTAATATCTTAACATGATGGGTGTGTGTGTGTGGGGGTTCATTCTGCCGTATCCTGCCATCCAGTCTCGGAGAGAGATTACTCCGAATTCCAAAATCTGTGTAGATGCCTCCGGCAAAATCTTACTTTTCCCGATATGCCATGGCAATCTGTGGAAAGCCTCCCACTTGGCATTAAAAAAAAAACAAAAAAAAAACATGCACATTTTTTTTTTAATCATATCACCCCGAGCAAAGCGGTAACGCCACTCATGTGCAGGGGGCTACGTAATAGTGAAAAGACTGGAAGAGAGAAAGCCGGAAACCACATCCTAAACAGGGAACAAGGGATGAGCCTCTTCACCTCTTCAATAGACGTGGGTGGAGTGTGAACCGGGCGATAGGTTAGTCTATCTACTCCAATTAGGAAAAGGAGTGAAAAAGATTGGAAAAGAGAAAACCGGAAACCACATCCTAAACAGGGGAAAAGGGATGAGCCTCTTAACCTGTTCAATATATATATATTGCATGCATTTTGACGTTTCTTAGCAAAATACAAAAATAAATCGAAATATGCCGATAATGTTATATTTAATTAAAAAAAAAAACAAAAAAAAACTATGCTAATTTTAATCTTCGCCTCTAAATGGAAAGTGGCTCTGACTGTCGCCAATCAGAAGCATTTGCAAAGTTTCGTACCGGGCCTTAACGTAATTTTCCAGTATCTGAAAGCGCTTATCGAGGGTGGGCCGGAGGCTGATCATCTCTGGCCGGGTCGGCGCGGTGAGGGGGGTATGATATTGAAAGACCCGAAACCCCCTAGTGATCCTCGCGATGACATCACTGACAACACCCTCTAGCGCCCTCGCCCACCATTACGGTGCGTATGTTTGAAAATATGCTCTTTACCGATAAAACAATTATCAAAATTATTTAGTTATTTGTCGATTGTTGTCGAGCCCTTAGCTGTCAGGGAAGCTGTGAACGAATTTTCGACGCTCTACGCCCTCGTCAGGTTGATGACTGAAATTCGTTGAAGAACTATCAAAATATAATTAAAAACGATATTTTTACTGATTTTAGTTAAAACTAATCGCTTCTAATGCCATCTCACAATAAAATTAAAAAAAAAAATAACGAATTTCTTTCAAATAATTTAGCACTCGCCTTTCGTTTAAGGCTAAGCGATCATGGCCCTCCACGGATTTTCTTTTCCTTATTATTTAACTGCCATGTATTCCTACGAAAGATGGAGCAGATTGCTCTTGCTTTGTTACTTTAATGGATATTATTTTATTTTCAAGTTCCAAAATCTCACATCATGTTTTCGCTTTCTAATATTTACGGCGGCATATTTGCGCGCATACCACGATCTACACGTGAAAATCCGAACCGTTTGCACAGTTTTTAATTTTTTTTTTTTATACTTCCTAACCATTCATGTCTCTTTTCATCTCTCTCCTAGCTAATTAACTTTATTCACTCGCTAAATCCAAGTGCTCCCATGACTAAAAAGTACTACCGTCAACTTCGTTTAAATTTTTATTTCACTCGAAATCTGCTGATAAATTTCGAGGTTTTTATTTTGCTTCACTTGCTTATATATATATATATATATATATAGCAACAACAATACCAATAGTAAAACTAATATTAATCAAGCTATAATTTAAATCGTCTTGTATAACCCACCGATGACAAACTCGGAGGGAAAATAAGGGGAAGCAAAACAAGAAACAAACGAAGTACATGAACAAAAAGTCAAGCCCTCGTAAGAAAGAAAAAAAAACCCAAGACGAAAACCCTAACATTAAAGCGCTCAATACAAAGTAGAGCAAATAAAGACAGAAAATCTGAGCAAGAGCCAACAACCGACCACGGTTTCGCTTAACGGCTCGTCAGGGAAATTGTAATATATATATATATATATATATATATATATATATATATATATATATATATATTACATGAATTTTGACGTTTCTTAGCAAAATACAAAAAAAAAAAAATAATCGAAATGTACCAATAATCTTATTTTTTTATCTTTGATAAAAAAATATTCTAATTTTAATCAAGTTATTTTATACTCTTTACCGATAAAACAACTATCAAAATATAATTAAAAAGATATTTTTAATAATTTCAGTTAAAACTAATCGCTTCTAATGCCATCTCACAATAAAATAAACAAAAAAATTACGAATTTCTTTCAAAAATTTAGCATTCGCCTTTTGCTTAAGTCTAAGCGATCATGGCCCTCCACGAGTTTCCTTTCCTTATTATTTGTTAAGTGCTTTTTACTATCACGCTCATTTGTCAATGGATATTATTTTATTTTCAAGTACCAAAATCTCACATCATGTTTTCGTTTTCTAATATTTACACGGCATATCTGTGCGCATACCACTATCTACATGTGAAAATCCGAACCGTTTGCATAGTTTTAATGAATTATACTTCCTAACCAGTCATGTCTATTTTCATCTCTCCCCGAGCTAATTAGTTTTATTCGCTCGCTAAATGATTGACAGTTTCATCCCTGGCTCGGCCGACATTGTTTATTGCATTTTGGCTTTTAGTATCTTTTCAGCATTTTTTTTTTTTTTCAAAACTTCAATCATTTAAATCGTTGAGATCTCGTTTCATCATCATCGTCATCATCATTATTGTTACTGGGGATATTAATGATCCCTGATTTCTGGCCCTCGGATCAAATTGTCCCCTAGGGAATATCATGGCAGTTGTACAAAATGTTTCACATGTTAAAATCGCTTCTGTCGGTTTTAATGGCCGATCTGAGACGCCAGTGGGATTTTCAGACAAAACGACTAATATAGCAATTAGAACTGTATGCACATGATACACAGGCTATGGACATTGTATGGCAGGCGGAAGGGACCATAAGAATCAACTTTCCCGTTGTTAACAAGAGGTTTTTTTTTAGAATTTTTAAGCACATTATTTAAGTTAGCATAATGGTTACAACAGGATGTGCGTTGTGGTACAGTGGATATCGGCCCGGAACGAGAAACCGGGGAGCCGAGTTCGAATTCCAGTTGAATCCATTGTATTCACTTACGCGCAAATACCCTTGGGAAAGGTATTAATCCGTCTCTTCCTTCCAGTTATGGGTTAAATAGCAGGACAGATTGGGTTCTATATCCTTGGTTGGCAACCAGTCTACCGCAGAAAGCAACGGCAACCTACTGCGGGATAATCTTCTCCCCAGTCAGTCATGTCTCTTTCGAGACATGATCGCCCAAGTGTGTATCACGTATGACACTTAACTGAGTGGAGATCTAATTCATTCTTGTCCTCTTTTTCACTCTCAAGCTGTTGGAAGACAATTTAACTTCCAAACAAAATCAAACGCTTAATAATAACGTCGATACGTTCTGAAGAAGGAAAAGTACTGAATGTCAAAACTTATCAAAATCAGAGACTGACCAGTTTCATAAATTTTTGAAGTATATAAAAGTGGGGAGCAAACAGAGAGGCTAGCCAAAATTCTAGTGAAGGCTTGGCCCCTTCTACCCCTGTCCCTTCCGTAGAATCGCCACTGGTCGTTTACACTCGATTCTATAGTTAAATATCAGTCGTTTACACTCGAGTCTATATGTAAATATCAGTTGTTTACACTCGAGTCTATAGGTAAAAATCAGTCCTTTATATTTTAGTCTATAGTTAAATATTAGTCGTTTATAATTAAGTTTATAGATAATATAGGTTTATACTTGAGTCTTTACGCAGTTATTTGATTCGTTATATCAGAATGTGCAAATTTTTACGCCATAGATGGTCACGTGTGTGTTTGGTGGTGTTATTCCATGGCAGACATTGCAGCCGGTGTATCCTAAAAATGTAGTCAATTCTGGGTTTTCGATACACACATGAGTGATCATATTTCGAAAGAGACATGACTGACTGGACAGAATATTTTCCTTTAATAGGTTGTCATTACTTTTTGCCGTACACTGGTTGCCAACCAATTTTTCCTGTTATTTAACCCATAACTGAAGGGAAGAGACGAATTAATACTTTTCCCAAGGGTATTTGCGCGTAAATGAATGCAATGAATTTCAACTGGAATTCGAACTCGGCTCTCCAATTTCTCGTTCCAAGCCGATATCCACTGACATCACAAGGCACATCCCAGACTAACGTTATATCCTGCTATTCAATTCTTTTATCCAGATCAGTCATTTAGATGCAATACGTGATAAACGCTCGGGCGATCATGTCTTTGTCGACCCATGACTGACTAGGTAGAAGATTTTCTCGCAGTAGGTTGACATTTCTTTGAGGTAGACTAGCTGCCAACCAAGGCTACAGAACCAATTGAATTCTGTTATTCAACCCTTTTATCCAAATCAGTCATTTAAGGGCCGTACGTGAGACAAGCTCGGACGATCATGTCTCTTTCGATCCATTTCTTTCTGCGGTAGACTGATCAAGACTATAGAACCCAATCTGT
This sequence comes from Ascarosepion bandense, assembly GCA_037127315.1. Classification (NCBI taxonomy): domain Eukaryota; kingdom Metazoa; phylum Mollusca; class Cephalopoda; order Sepiida; family Sepiidae; genus Ascarosepion; species Ascarosepion bandense. The sequence continues at coordinate 14,731 of JBBBDQ010000913.1, read as the reverse complement.
ATTGCTATTTAACTCATAGCTGGAGGAAGAAACGAGGGATTAAATACCTTTACCGAAGATATTTGCGCGTAAGTGAACGCAACGAATTCAACAGAAATTCGAACTCGGCACTCCGATTTCTCGTTCCGAGCCGATACTCACTGCACCTCAACGCATATCCCACGACCAGTATAAACCCGAATAGAAATGTTTAAGACCAAAATCCGGAAACGGGAGTAAATTAATTTTCAGCTGAAATATAAGATTGACCCCCACCCAACTCTTAAAACAGGTATTTTTACGTTCAGGTTTGAATTTTTCACGAAAGGAAGAAGACAACCTTCCACTTTTAAAAAAGTTGGCGAGAGAGGTCAGCTTAAATGACGGGTTGGGATGGGGCGTAAGCCCTTGAGTTGCGCTTGATTATAACTTTGGGTGGGTAAGAGTAAAATGATACTCGCTTTATGAGCTCTGTACCCCATGACCTTGCTCGTTCACCACACACCTACGAATTAGCGCACTCGACGCTGTTGAGCACGATTCTGTTGCTCCCAACATCAGCTATTCGCAACGCCCACAAGACAAAAGACATACAAAAGAAATCTCCCTCCGATGACAAATAATAATAATAATAATAATAATAATAACAACCCTACCAAAAAAAAAAAAAAAAAAAAAGATTTCGTCAAAAAAAGAAAAAAAAAAAAGAAAAAAAAAGGATCGGGTTTTATATACTAAACAATAACAATTACCCTTTTCTTTTCACTTTCAAGGGCTTTTCTTAATATTCCTTGTCTTTTATAGCTATCCATTCATTAGAAATATTCTTTTATGTGCCGCATCCTATCAGGACATGGGCGATCACGGTTCTCTACATCTTCTTTTCTCTTGTAGCACTTTGAAATGTTTGTCTTTTTTGTTATCTCTCCTAATCCCTGTGCTACCTATCATTTACACAAGCTAGTTAGGTATCTAGATCTGCTGTTTTCCTCTGTCTTTCAATATGAATTGAGCTACTTTAATCTGTTGTCCACAAGAAAAAATATTACTTTGGAATTATATCTACATAGTAAAACATATTACGCTCTCACACCCTGATTGAGCACTCTGGAGGAGTGGTAGACTTTGAAAAACAGTAGCTACTCTGGCATGTACGCATCGCTCATTCAGTAAAATGAATTAGAGCACCTGGCTATTGGGTGTGAGCTTCCTTTTTTATTTTACAAAATATTTTACACGAATGAGATTCACAAAGACCGAAAAAAAAAAATGAACAAAAATAACGGTCGCTCTCTTAAAAGAGAAAATTTAAGAAAAAATACATCAGTTTGGCGAACACTTACACATATTCATACATAATCATATATAAACGAAACATAATCAGATGACACGCATAGCGGCCAATGTCCACAAAAGTTCGAAAATACATTCGTCTAACAGTTAGGTTGCAGACACGTAGATTTGAAACGTAAAGAAATTGGGTTAGGTGAGAGAGAGAGTTAAAAAGAAATATATATATATATAACACAAAGAAAATGTATTCAAAATACATACAAAATTATTTTATTTATATTCTAGCGGTAAAAAGTAAATCAGTTAAGTGTCATACGTAATACATGCTTTGGGCGATCATGTCTCGAAAGAAACTTGACTGACTGGGCAGAATATTATCCCGCAGTAGGTTGCCATTGCTTTCTGCGGTAGACTGGTTGCCAGCCAAGGCTATAGAACCCAATCTGTCCTATTATTTAACCCATAACTGGAATGAAGAGACGGATTATTACCAACGGTATTCGTGAGAAAGTGAAAGTAAGGAGTTCAACTGGAATTCGAACTCGGCTCCCTGATTTGTCGTTCCGAGTCGATATCCACTGGGCCACAACCCAAGGTTAAAAATGTCCACACCAACAGTCTGTTAAGTGCCATACGTGATACAGGCTTAGTCAACATATCTTGAAAGAGACATGAATGACTAGGTAGAAGGTTTTCCAGCAGTAGGTTGCCATTACTTTCTGCGTTAGACTGGTTGCCAACCAAGGCTAAAGAACCCAATCTGTTCTGCTATTTAACCCATAGCTGGAGGGAGAAGTGATTAATACCTTTCCCAATAGGATGTATGCGTAAGTGAATGCAATGAATTTAACTGGAATTCAAACTCGGTTAAATTCGTACTCAACAACTTTTAATTTTGAATGATATCTACATAGTAAAAAACAATCATATGTACATGACAAAGAGAAAATATTATTAAAATATTTTTAAAACATTCTATTAATTATCTTCTAGCGATAAAGAGCAACTATATTGTTCATGTTAAGTATAGATTTTCTTCAGTATTTGTCTATATTTCTGAGATGAGGTAGTATTTACACTATTTACATTATTCAGGCTATTGTCCTCGTCTCTGTTGCCGTTTGTAAGACGTTTCGGCCGTTGTACGCTCCGGCCTTCTTCCGGTGCAAGGAATTTCGAACCGAACCCTTAATTATAATCACTGGGGTATATCATCATCATTCCTTGTGCGAAGCCTCATTTTTAGTTGTCATGAGTTATCTCCGGATGTGCGTTGTGGTACAGTGGATATCGGCTCGGAACGAGAAACCGGGGAGCCGAGTTCGAATTCCAGTCGAATCCATTGTATTCACTTGCGCGCAAATACCCTTGGGAAAGTATTAATCCGTCTCTTCCTTCCAGTTATGGGTTAAATAACAGGACAGATTGGGTTCTATAGCCTTGGTCGGCAACCAGTCTACCGCAGAAAGCAATGGCAACCTACTGCGGGATAATATTCTGCCCAGTGAGTCATGTCTTTTTCGAGACATGATCGCCCAAGTGTGTATCACGTATGGCACTTTAACTGACTGAGTTATCTCCCTCTAACCCTATAAGTTACTTGTCCACCACTGCTGTAACCTTGTATTGAACTCACAACTCTTTGGGTCAAGTGACTGGAACTAACCAACATCAATATCCATTGGTCCATGTGTCCGAAACATCGTACAAATGGCAACAATTATGAGGACAATAGTCCGAATAATGTAAATGGTATAAATTTTCTTGCTGTAGATTACATTATAAAATGCATACCAAAGCAGATTCATGACACGTCTGGGAAGGGTTTGGACAGAGGATGGAAACTGCAACATTGAAATCCGAAGACGCATTTCAGAAGCTAACCACAGTACTGAGATACAGGAAAATCTCAAAAGAGTGCTGGATTACTACGTGATATCTATCTTTCTGTATGAAAGTAAATGTTGTGCGATCTAATCAAAGATGAAGAAGAGGCTTGAGGCAGCAAAAATGTGGTTCTACAGAAGGATGTTGAGGATAACAAGGACTGAGCACGTAAACAACAATAAGGTGTTGGAGCGGATGAAAACTAGAAGAAAACTCATACTTAACATCAGGAAGACAGAGCTGAGGTACCTGGGACATGCAATGAGGAAGGATGGCCTGGAGAATTTAATACTCACAGGACGGATAGAAGGAAAAAGAGGCAGGGAAAGTTGCACGAGACATACTTGATAAGCCTGAGTAAATGAATGGTGGAGCGGGTTTTACCAAGAGGAGAAATACTGAGAGAGACATGAGACAGAGCCAAGTAGAAGTCCATGATCACCTACGCCCTGAAGGATCATGCCATGTGTCTTAGAAAAATGGAAAATAAATACCATGTATCTAAATAGAAATTAGTGATACGTCATATTAGATCATTCCATTTTAAATTAATCAACACTGTTTTACAGCAGTTAACATCCACTTTAGATTTTTCCTGTCGAAAAGTTGAATAATTTTAACACATTCAATATTATTGATAATAAAAATACTGAATAAAACATATGTAAGGATTTGGACAGGAAAAAAAACCCCGCCAAAATGACGTCAAATTCCGCGAAACTGTTTTATTCGTGCCTAGTTTAATTAATAGCATATAAATGTCAGTCAGTCAGTTAAGTGGCATACGTGATACACGCTTGGGCGATCATGTCTCGAAAGAGACATGATTGACTGGGCAGAAGATTATCCCGCAGTAGGTTGCCATTGCTTTCTGCGATAGATTGGTTGCCGACCAAGGCTATAGAACCCAATCTGTCCTGTAATTTGACTGATAGCTAAAAGGAGAAGATATGTATTATATTGTTAAGTAGTAATTATAGGGGGATCAGTTTATTACTTCACAACAATAGAAAACCGATCCCACTTTATGCCCAGTAAAAGTCTTAATCATGTTTCTAACTATTATATTCAGTTAGTCAGTTAAGTGCCATACGTGATACACGCTTGGGCGATCATGTCTCGAAAGAGAAATGACTGACTGGGCAGAAGATTATCCCGCAGTAGATTGCCATTGCTTTCTGCGGTAGACTGGTTGCCGACCAAGGCTATAGAACCCAATCTGTCCTGCTATTTAACCCATAACTGGAAGGAATAGTAGGATTAATACTTTTCCCAAGGGTATTTGGGCGTAAGTAAATGCAATGAATTCAGCTGGAATTCGAACTCGGCTCCCCGATTTCTCGTTCCGAGCCGATATCTAATGCACCACAACGCACATCCCATATCCGAAGAAAAGCAAATTTTCATAAGATATCAAGGGTCACACACCACTGCCCGAGGCCCTAAATCAGGCTTGGAGTTACAGTCCTCTCACTCACGTCTTTCGGTGGCGGGTGGGGGGTCGAGGATAGTACGCACCTGTTCTGGCTGGTACACAAGTTACAAAGGAAAATATGAACCTTAGTTTATATGACGCTCTGACCACCGCACGTCGGTTGGCTCTCAGTTCTGTGTGTGTGTCTTACATTTTAATAGAAAAAAATCAACCCCTTCTTCAACACTTAAGTTGTATATAATAATATATAATCATGTCGCTTAAATCCCATCCCATATTGGGTAGATTACTTATCTAAACTTGATTAAGTACCTGTCTATGAAACAAAGATAGAAAGGACGTCAGGTGTTTCTGACAGGTGATTCGAAGGTGTGGTCAGAGTTTAAATGTTATCGAAAAAGATGGTACCGGACAGTCAGCGGTCAAATTCAGTTCGACCCGGATTTGAGGGTGAAAAGATAAGACAATATGTGGAATATACAAAAGCCCTGTGTCAGAACCAGAATTCACTTACTTCGGAAGTTCAGTGAGGTTCGGACGCATTGTAGGTGTTAATCTCCCGTAGAAGATGACAGGTCAATCGAGCTGTCTTGATGAATTCATAAAGGAAAATCGAAAACACACAAATAATGGACAAGGACATTTCTGGTTAAGTTTAGAATTATCAGAAACGAAGAAATTAACAGTGTCAGAAATGTCCTCCAATATTGGTCGTAGCGACGGTACTCTTCATTGAGAATAACAGAAACTGTCTTCTAAAACAACTAACACGGAAAGTTGTTGAGACGTTGTATCTTGTTTAGGGAATATGGAACGTTGTGGAGTCGTATTTTGGTTGGGGAATATGGAACGTCGTGGAGTCGTATTTTGGTTGGGGGATATGGAAAGTCGTGGAGTCGTATTTTGGTTGGGGGATATGGAAAGTCGTGGAGTCGTATTTTGGTTGGGGGATATGGAATGTCCTGGAGTCGTATTTTGGTTGGGGATATGGAAAGTCGTGGAGTCGTATTTTGGTTGGGGGATATGGAATGTCGTGAAGTCGTATTTTGGTTGGGGGATATGGAAAGTCGTGGAGTCGTATTTTGGTTGGGGGATATGGAAAGTCGTGGAGTCGTATTTTGGTTGGGGGATATGGAAAGTCGTGGAGTCGTATTTTGGTTGGGGGATATGGAAAGTCGTGGAGTCGTATTTTGGTTGGGGGATATGGAATGTCCGGGAGTCGTATTTTGGTTGGGGATATGGAAAGTCGTGGAGTCGTATTTTGGTTGGGGGATATGGAATGTCGTGAAGTCGTATTTTGGTTGGGGTATATGGAAAGTCGTGGAGTCGTATTTTGGTTGGGGGATATGGAAAGTCGTGGAGTCGTATTTTGGTTGGGGGATATGGAAAGTCGTGGAGTCGTATTTTGGTTGGGGGATATGGAAAGTCGTGGAGTCGTATTTTGGTTGGGGGATATGGAATGTCCTGGAGTCGTATTTTGGTTGGGGATATGGAAAGTCGTGGAGTCGTATTTTGGTTGGGGGATATGGAATGTCGTGAAGTCGTATTTTGGTTGGGGGATATGGAAAGTAGTGGAGTCGTATTTTGGTTGGGGGATATGGAAAGTAGTGGAGTCGTATTTTGGTTGGGGGATATGGAAAGTAGTGGAGTCGTATTTTGGTTGGGGGATATGGAAAGTCGTGGAGTCGTATTTTGGTTGGGGGATATGGAATGTCGTGGAGTCGTATTTTGGTTGGGGGATATGGAAAGTCGTGGAGTCGTATTTTGGTTGGGGGATATGGAAAGTCGTGGAGTCGTATTTTGGTTGGGGGATATGGAAAGTCGTGGAGTCGTATTTTGGTTGGGGGATATGGAATGTCGTGGAGTCGTATTTTGGTTGGGAGATATGGAATGTCGTGGAGTCGTATTTTGGTTGGGGGATATGGAATGTCGTGGAGTCGTATTTTGGTTGGGGGATATGGAATATCGTGGAGTCGTATTTTGGTTGGGGGATATGGAAAGTCGTGGAGTCGTATTTTGGTTGGGGGATATGGAATGTCGTGGAGTCGTATTTTGGTTGGGGGATATGGAAAGTCGTGGAGATGTTACCGTAAAAATTAATTTCCTAATCCTGAATTGACCGACCATCCTCATTGTGAATTTGGGAAGTACTGTTGCTGAAAAATTATAACCTTTGCCGTGTTCATTTAAGATGTTGGTGACCATGGATCGCCACAATTCCCTGTCCTTTATAGCCCTTAATAAATAATATCACCTAAACCATGTTCTGACAGCCATTCATTCAACCTCCTTCTTCCATGTGCCGTGTGCCTTCAGAGCATTAGCGATCATGTCTCTCCACAATTCCCTATGGTTTATCATCATCATCATCATCATCATCTCACACTTTATACACCCAATGATGAGTAGGGAAGTAACTTTTTGTTACTGTTTCTGTAACAAACTTTTTTTTACGGGGCATAGTTGTTAGCCCTGCACCCAACCCCCAAACCAGGAGAACCGGTGGACCATTCTTGGTCCTTACGTTTACAGCAAATGGTATTCCCAAACAATCACCCATCCAAGTACTGACCAGGCTCAATGCTGCTCAATTTCGTTGATCGGACGAGAACCGGTCTATTAAGCACGATATATATAAAATTAACCTAGTGAGCCAACAAACCTACCAAGGTTTTACCTAAACGGATCTTCAGGGAACGTTCCCTGAATATCCTTTAGATGAAATTTTGGTAGGTTTGTTGGCTCACTAGGTTAATTTACTTATTCTGCTCTGCTTAAGTATTGATCGCTTTTTTGATATTTATTACTTGTCTCGGGTTTTTTTCTTTGGGTTACGTACTGGCTCGATCCAAATGGCTTTGGCTGATGTTCATGTGCTTAGCTCTTTCTTTATTTTTACAATCATTTTTTCCTTCTGCGTATATACGCGGAGGGTTCTTCGAAACGATTTTCTCCATCCAGCTTAGGGGTAAATAGTAGGACAGATTGGGTTCTGTAACCTTGGTTGGCAACCAGTTCATTGCATAAAAGTAATGGCAACCTACTTCGAGATAATCTTCTCCTCAGCCAATCATGTGTTTTTCGAGACATGATCGCGCAACGTGTAGCATTTAACTGATTGACCGATAGTGCTAAGTTTGCATTTATATATATATATATATATATATATATATATATATATATATATATTTTCTAAGCATATACTGTTAAATATAAGAGACAATGAATGTCTATTATGTTTAATCATGAGCCGTTCTAAACGTCTAATTTTGGCTTTAATTTCAATTGAAAATAAAGTCAAAAATTCTCCAAAAGTTGGATAATTTTTTATTAATTTGGTTCTAAGCTTTCTGCTCACATGAGCCATCTTCAGAGAGATTGTTAACACAATAACATCCACTATCACCGACGATTTTATATATAATGGAAGGAATATTGTAAGGTCTGATGAAATGAGCTAATTAAGCTCATAGAATTGAATTATAATTTATAACCAATTGAAATGACGTGTTGAGCTTTCCTTGATATATATATATATATATATATATATATATATATATATATATATATATATCATCTTCAAGGGTGTGAGTTGAAGTCATGTAATTAACTTCCGCCTGTCTACTTCTGGTTAGGAAAGTAATGCGCATGTTGAGGAATACAAAAAAAAAGCGCATTACTTTCCTAACCGGAAGTAAACAGGCGGAAGTAAATCGGCCGAAATTCGTTGCCTATGCTGTACGTCATTCTACAGTTAATTACATGACTTCGTAAGAGTTACGGGAGAGAAAAAGTGCAAGATATAGTTCGTTTTTTTCATGGACATTTACATTAAAAAAGTTAAGTTTCTTAAATAACTAACAGTTGATTTGAGTTCAGCATATACATTTGCACAGAGATAATGCCATTTTGGATAAATTTGAAGGGGAAAAGCCGTCGGGAGTTAAAACGAAAATTTACCGTTTTTCTTTACAACTAAAATGGAACAGTCCATTACTTAATAGGTGTTAGCAAGGCGTAATGGTCATGCTAAGAGAGGGATAAATAGAATTATAATAAAATAGGTATCAACATAGATTTACTCTTTTTTCTTTCTTTTTCTTTTCTCTCCCTCTCTCTTTTCGCTCTTTTTCTCTTTTCTCTCTTTCTTTTTCTCTTTTTCTTTTATTTTCTTACTGAAACCAAATTACGTCTCTGATAGTCGATTATTTATGAGGTATTGGCAGGACGTAACGGTTGCGCTAAGAACAGGACCAGCAGAATTATAATAAAATGGGTATCAACATTGTTTCTTTTTTTCTTTTACTTTATTTTTCTTATCTCTTATTTTCTCTCTTTCTACTTTTCACTCTCTCTCTCTCTTTATTTATCTCACTCTTTTTTGCTTTCTCTTTTTATTTATTCCTTTTTTCTTTCTTTTTCTCATTTATTTTTTCACTGAAACTAAATAGTGACTCTGATAATCTATGTGGTATTGGCAGGACGTAACAGTCGTGCTAATGAAGGGATACGAATAATTATACCGTCATTCTGTTTATTTATTCTTTTCATGTTAAAACTAATGTGGTGATGGGTTCGTATTTTAAATCTTGTAGTAAGACAATAAAAAGATGTATATTTAAGCTAGGAAACATTTGGTCTGGTTGAGCAACATTGATCTTCCGTAACACGAAGTCCTAACGAGCCATGACCCTTTCCCTGCACCTTCAAGCTCTTTCTCTTTTTCTTGCTTGGTTAAAGGCGAGGTCCGGAGAAATTACAGCCTCAAACCCTTGGCCCAGTATTATGTTCTGTTTGCGTACCAGTGTTTCGACGCACGGGTGCCAAATATTTTCGCGTGTATTCGGCTATGTTTGTGTCTTCACGGGCGCCGCGGTGTACTCAAAGGAGAACATATGTTTCAAATGGTGTCAATAGTGTAACTCTATGTCCAAATATTTACATTTCTCACTTCTATCCCACTCAGCACTTTCTGTCAAAAGTACTTTCACTTTCGCTTTCAAGTCAGGCAGTGTGACGTCACCACATTTCAAAGCGAAAGAAACGTTCGTCCAAGGCCCGAAGGCTTCTAAATACTATGAGTGGTACACGTTTACAAGTCAACTAAAGCCTTTAATTACATTCTTAGAACCCCGAG
>JBBBDQ010000912.1:977500-1032815 GCA_037127315.1 Ascarosepion bandense | reverse complement strand
TATATATATACACACACACACACTGTATATATGTATTCTTCATTTGTAAACGAGTTATTACGTGACCCTGGTTTCTACCAAATCGCCTGAAGACACTTCATGATAGAAACCTAGGTCTCGTAATAACTCGTTTACAAATGTAGAATATTCAAAAGTTCTACAATATAATTGTATTGAACACTTTTTAATACAAATGTGTACCTGTCTAATTTTCTTATGACCAAAAACAAAATAATTAAACAAACAATATATATATATATATATAAAGATTTCCAAGAAAAAAAAAAGAAGTGAGTTTTATCTTGAGAAATAACGTTACCATCATTAACTACCTCATGAGACATTGTTCTGACAATGTTGAAACAAAAAAAAAACATATATATATATATGTTAAAAAAAAATGAGCATACAATTGTGTTTGCTTAATTCTATCTATCGATTCATACCGTACTATCAAAGCATTATTCCTATATATATATATATCACATATTCATACACTGTATTACAGTCTATATTCATCTGTTTAAACACATATTCCGGTAAAACTGAAAACATTTGGTAAAACGCCAATAGGCATGCGCAGTCAAGACCAAGACTAATTTCAAAATTGGATCATGTGAATTCTGAAAGATCACTAACCGAATTATGAACAAAGGTAAAGCGGCTGTATTCACTATTATAAATGGCCTCATATCTTCCTCGACAAACTAGGCGAACCTCTTCGCATCGAGACGCCAAAGACCATTCCTCTCCAACTTCCAACTGAGCACAATATCAGTGACATGACCATTACTCCAACTTCCAACTGAGCACAATACCAGTGATATGACCATTACTCCAACTTCCAACTGAGCACAATACCAGTGATATGACCATTACTCCAACTTCCAACTGAGCACAATACCAGTGATATGACCATTACTCCAACTTCCAACTGAGCACAATACCAGTGATATGACCATTACTCCAACTTCCAACTGAGCACAATACCAGTGATATGACCATTACTCCAACTTCCAACTGAGCACAATACCAGTGATATGACCATTACTCCAACTTCCAACTGAGCACAATACCAGTGATATGACCATTACTCCAACTTCCAACTGAGCACAATATCAGTGATATGACCATTACTCCAACTTCCAACTGAGCACAATACCATTGATATGACCATTACTCCAACTTCCAACTGAGCACAATACCAGTGATATGACCATTACTCCAACTTCCAACTGAGCACAATACCAGTGATATGACCATTACTCCAACTTCCAACTGAGCACAATACCAGTGATATGACCATTACTCCAACTTCCAACTGAGCACAATACCAGTGATATGACCATTACTCCAACTTCCAACTGAGCACAATACCAGTGATATGACCATTACTCCAACTTCCAACTGAGCACAATACCAGTGATATGACCATTACTCCAACTTCCAACTGAGCACAATACCAGTGATATGACCATTACTCCAACTTCCAACTGAGCACAATACCAGTGATATGACCATTACTCCAACTTCCAACTGAGCACAATATCAGTGATATGACCATTATAGCACGAGAAGTCTCTAGACTTATCTAAGGCCTTGACCCTAAGGAAGTCACTGACGAAGACAAAATTCCAGTGGTTTTCCTTAAAAATATCAACCCAGAATTATTTCTAATTCTAAAGATATTCAACTGCTGCTTAAAGGAGAAACCTGTGAAAGGTGTCAAGCGTATGCCTGGGGCTCTTTTTCTTTTTCCTTTTTTTAAAAACGAGAGCGTGCGATCTCCCTCCCCCGTTAGAGATCAAACCGTCTTCTCGGTGTCACCAGCATGCTTTTTGAGGCCATAATCAATATGTGCGTTGTGGCGCAGTCGATATCGGCTTGGAATGAGAAATCAGGAAGACGAGTTCGAATTCCAGTTGAATTCATTGCATTCACTTACGCGCAAATACCATTGGGAAATATATTAATCCGTCTCTTCCTTCCAGGTATGGGTTAAATAACAAGACAGATTAAGTTCTATAACCTTGGCAGGCAAACAGTCTACCGCAGAAAGCAATGGCAACATACTGCGGGATAATCTTCTGCTTAGTCAGTTATGTCTCGAAAGAGACCTGATCACACAAGCGTGTTTCACGTACGGCACTTGACAGACTGATTCAATAAGAAAGCCGTCGAGCTCCGAAAAAGATCAACCTCTTCAGCGACGAGTAGTATTTGTTTCGATCGTCCATTGCTGATGTCCTAATTACCATCAATCATAAGATCAGTGAGGCTCTTGAGAACACACTCATCACGAGGACCATAACAGTAGATATGTCAAAAGCCTTCGGCAAAGTGTTTCACAAGGGTTTACTACAAAAGCTCTCTAGGAATGGAATCGCTGGAAGGGTCTTCTCGATCATAAAATACTTCCTAACAGGTAGAGTCCTGAAGATAGTTATTGTAGAGCTCCATTTGTTAACGCTGACATTCCCCAGGGTTCACTTCTCGGACTAACCCTCTATTTGATTTATAGAAAAGATCTACCTAAAAATATATTCAGATCATTGTAAACATCTATGCCAATGATACGACTATATATGGTCAGATATATTTTTTAATCATTTCACCCCTAAGCAAAACATTTTTACTGCCACTGTTGCACAGGGGGTTACATAGGAGGAAAGTGATGAGAAAGAGGGACAGATTATAGGTGGTGTCAGGAAGTGGGTAAGAGAAGGATGAGTATACTGGTGCGATGGGAGTGGAGTGGACGGAGAAAAGAGCATGAGAGAAAGGTTGCGAGTCAGTGAGATAGGAGATGACTATTGAGCTTACATTTAAATTCTTGGAGATTGCAATTGTCAGGGTAGCAAGTAAATGGAACAAAATTCCACTGGCGGGAAGTTCGAGAAAAGAAGCTGATGGAGTAGAAATTGCGGTTACATTTTATCGGTTTCACTAGAAATGGTTGGACCTAGTTGCTAGTCTAGTAGCTCGAGTAAATTGATAATTAGTGGGAACCAGTGAGCTAAGTTCATTGGAGAGTGACTGATCTCTTGTCCGATCTTACACAAACTATCCAATGGTTTAGAAACTAGCAGGTTACACTCAATGTTCAGAAGACAAAGTGGGGTACATTCCATCATCGCCGAGCTCAGCCCGATCTACCAGCAATCAGGAGGAACAGATGTGCTTTCGGGGAAGCACCGTGCCATGAAAGAAACACTCAACCCCAAATGGAATTTGTACATAGTATTCATGGATGAGGACGCAAATAATCTGCAATTTGGGCGGGAGTTGCCAAGACCTCATTTTGCTTCTGCAATCCTCTATTTTTACAAGAGCTAGATGAAATTACTGTTATCATATTTGGGCGGGAGTGGCCAAGACCTCATTCTGCTTCTGCAATCCTCTATTTTTACAAGAGGCAGATGAAATTACTGTTATCCTATTTGGGCGGGAGTTGCCAAGATCTCATTTTGCTTCTGCAATCCTCTATTTTTACAAGAGCCAGATGAAATTACTGTTATCATATTTGGGCGGGAGTTGCCAAGATCTCATTTTGCTTCTGCAATCCTCTATTTTTACAAGAGCCAGATGAAATTACTGTTATCATATTTGGGCGGGAGTGGCCAAGACCTCATTCTGCTTCTGCAATCCTCTATTTTTACAAGAGGCAGATGAAATTACTGTTATCCTATTTGGGCGGGAGTTGCCAAGATCTCATTTTGCTTCTGCAATCCTCTATTTTTACAAGAGCCAGATGAAATTACTGTTATCATATTTGGGCGGGAGTTGCCAAGACCTCATTCTGCTTCTGTTATTTTCTAACTTTAAAAGAAGCCAGATGGAATTACAGTTATCTTATTTAGGCAGGAGATTCCAAGATCTCCTTCTGCTTCGGCTATCCTGTAATTTTACAGGAGCCAGATGGAATTTTTGTTATTCTATTTAGACGTGAGTTGCCGAGACCTCATTCTGCTTCTGCTATTTTCTAACTTTACAAGAGCCAGATGGAATTACTGTTATCCTATTTGGGCAGGAGTTGCCAAGACCTCGTTCTGCTTCTGCTATTTTCTAACTTTACAAGAGCCATATAAAATTACTCTTATCATATTTGGGCGGGAGATTCCCAGATCTTATTCTGCTTCTACTATCCTCTAACTTTACAAGAGCCAGATAGAATTACAATTATTCTATTTGGGCGGGATTTGCCAAAGTCTCATTCTGCTTTTGCTATCCTTCTGCTATTCTTTAACTTTAGAAGAGCCACATGGAATTACTCTTATTATCTGGGTGGGAGTTCCCTTATTCTCTAGTCTTGCCAGAGTCCAAAATCAACTTCGAGACATTGTGGGTGATGAAGACGGGATTTGCCAATCCTTTCGCTGCTCTATCGCTATTTGCACTGAAAGTGCTCGGACGAACTAGTTTCCCTGATCCCGTCTAGTCGAACGTTTACCCAATGACACGCCATGTTACTTACACTGTAGCAAACTTCCCATATTCCCTTTCGTATCCCATTCATTAGAATTAAGTTCCACTCAAACAACTTTTTCCCGCGAACCCAACAGGATGTATCCCTGATCACTCTACTCTTAACCTATTTAAAGCTAGTGTTAACGGCTATCTTCCACTCCTAATGTAACCCTCTACCTCAAGCGGTCCCGGGCATTATAAAGGATAAACCTTGCTGTGGAAAAAAATAAAAATAAAAATAAACATATATTTTAGCTCTTTTTTTCATGTGCGTGTATTTGAGTAAGAAATCTTTTTCTATGTGCCTTGTCCTTTCAAGACGTAGGCGATCATGGCTTTCCACGTCTTCCTATCCCTGGTGGCTCTTAGCACGTCTTCTCCTGTTACACCACCAAAACCCCGATCTAGCCCATGAATCTAGAATATAAATGTATAGAAACTAGCATGGCCACAAAATGAGGGATCAGTTTATATATTGATTATAATATAGATTTGATCCCCCACTTTATTTCCACATTATAATTGCTTATAAACAGTTGTCATATATCTTCTATGTGCTCTGTCCTTTCAGGATATAGGCGATCATGGCTTTCCACATCTCCCTATCCCTGGTGGCTCTTAGCACGCTTTCTCCTGTTACACCACACAACCCCCGTTCTACCATCAATCTACTCAGGCCCTTCAAATATATTATCCGCTGTTTTTCACTATCTGTTTTTCACTCTATACGGCCTGTTAGTATCAGGTTCTCCAAGCCCACCTTCCTCATTGCATGTTCCAGGAACTTTAGCTGTCTCTTCCTGATGCTCAGTATTAATTTACTTTTCGCTTCTATCCTTTCCAAAACCTCATCATTGGTCGGTCTATGTTATCCGCAGCATCCTTCTGTAAAACCACATTTCAGTTGCTTTAAGTTTTTCTTAAATATTTGATGATATTGTCCAGCATTCACTGCCATATTGTAGAACTGATAGCCCAAAGCAATAAGTCAATTTTTAAATTTATTATACTTTATGTACGAAACCTTTAAAATATATCCAACTTATCGATCTATCGTGTGTATATATATATATATATATATAACCCTAATAAACCTGGGTAGCAAGTAAGTGCTAAACATATATATATATATATATATATATATATATATATATATATATACATACACACACACATATATATATTAATATATTTAATTACAATAAAGTAGCACTAATTATTATAGACTAATGTCCGAAAAACCAATGCTAACCTATCAGTAACTTAAATCGTCAAATAAACTAACGAGGACTACCGCGTAGGTTAAATAATGGGGAAGAAAAAAAAAAGAAACAAACTGCGCACAAGAACAATGCGTCAAGAGCTTGTTTGAAAGAAAAAAAACCCAAGACGAAACCTTAACAGTAAAGTGCTCTATACGAAAGTACGAAGGTACGAAAGTAGAGCAAAAAATACTGGCCCTGACGATCCGATGTGTGATATTTAGACTTAGTGTGTGTGTGTGTGTGTGTGTATATATATATATATATATATATATATACGCATCGCTCATTCAGTAAAAATGAATTTGAGCACTCTAGATATTGGGCGCGTAATATGATATGCGCTAAAAGACTGCTTTCTTCCACCGAACGCCCCGTGGACCAAATCGGTCGGGTTTCGAGCCTGGGTTGTGTAGCAATCGGAGTCTAACCGTACTGATGAGCTGTGATACAGCGAAACAGATCTGTCTGCGGATGACAATATATATATATTAAACATATATTGTTAGATATAAAAGAAAATGTATATATATATATTATGTTTAACCATGAGCCGTTCTTAACATCGTTTTTATCTTTAATTTCAGGAGAAACGTCCATGTAACCATTCTGAAAATGGCTCATGTGAGCCGAAAGCTGAGAACCAGCATAATAAAAGAATATCCAAATATTGGGAAAAATTTTGTCTTTATTTTCACCCGTAATTTTTCGGCCTCTTTTTTTTTTTTTACCTCAAATCTTGAAAATGACCAAAATCTTATTTTTTTCTCCTTAAATGTGTTCTTCGTCAAGTCGGGACCTTTTCAGCACCCCCTCACAAATAACTATTAATAATATCCAAAAGGTGTAATTAAATATCTAACATTTAAAATCTTAACATTTTTTTTTTTTTTTGGCGAGCTCGAATTCCAGTTGAATCCATTGTATTCACTTACGCGCAAATAACCTTGGGAAAGGTATTAATCCGTCTCTTCCTTCCAGTTATGGGTTAAATAACAGGACAGATTGGGTTCTATAGCCTTGGTTGGCAACCAGTCTAACGCAGAAAGCAATGGTAACCTACTACGGGATAATCTTCTGCCCAGTCAGTCATGTCTCTTTCGAGATATGATCGCCCAAAGCGTGTATCACGTACGGCACTTAACTGACTGACTGACTAATATCCCTCACTTCTTTGAAAAAAATTGAAAGTTGCAATATTAGTCGCGATAAAAAAAAAATTCTTTCATAATAATAATAATAATAATAATAAAGGTTTAAAATCTAAATATGGCGGCGGAGACGTCAGCGTAATCTGACTTTTTTTTTTTAGGTGAAATGTCATAGTTTTACGAAGGAAAAAAAAAAAGAAAAATGTTCAACGTAATGAAACGCGGTGTTGGTGGTAAGGATGGACAGACTTTATTTAATGTCCGCGAAGTGATTTGGTGATATTTACAGACTCGAAATATGAAAGCGACGAGGTGTCGGTGTCTTCTTTATCAGGTCAGGTCATTGATAAAAACGATCTCATTAAACAAATGACCTTGTGTCAATATTTTTCACCCCGCACCCACCCCCTCATCTTGATCTAAATCATCCTCATCTTTAGTATTATTAAATCATATATTCAAGTGTTTTCATCAGACGTATTTGGTGAGTGTAACTGGAAATAAAGAGAAAGAAAATATTAAATCATCCCAGATCTTCAAGTTCCTCTACCTCCTGTAGTTTTATCCTTAACACTGCTGTAGTGTTAGCCTACACCTTATTTTGGTACTTAATAATAATAATAATAATAACTAGCAGTATAGCTCGCCGTTGCTCGGGTGTAATGAAAGCTTTAAAACTAATCCATGGTCCTCGTGCTCAAACTCAGCCTAAAGAATATTTGAAATAATAAAATATTTGCGACAATTTACCGATCGCACATTATATATATATATATATATATATATATATATACTAGCAGTATAGCACGGCGTTGCTCGGGTGTAATGAAAGCTTTAAAACTAATCCATGGTCCTGGAGCTCAGACTCTTTGGACGTTGGGACGAAAGACTAAAAAATGGTATCATGGCTGAGACTAAGAACTACAGTTATACCTACTTAGAGCCAAACTAGAAGCAAAAACTAAAATAAAATGTTTGAAAAAAATACAGACATACAGGCAGATAAACAGACACACACACAAACATCTTGCCTTTTATATATATTTTAAGAACTGCAACATTTAAACCTCTGAATATCGTTTCTCATGTCTTTGTCTATGAGTATCAAATTTGATTAACTAAGAACACTCGCAGACGCTTGTAGTGCAACTGTGTAAACTTTCAAGAAAATCGGTTCAGCCGTTTCGGAGTCTATAGGTAACGACACACACAGACAGACAAAGTTCCATTTATAAATAAGTTTAGATTTAGATGATACTAGTAATAATAAACGATGATAGTAAACAAACACTGGTATGAACATCACCCAGCACCGGTTACAGAAATAGAAGATGTCACCATTCTATGGATTTACGCCATCTATAAAGACAGAAAAATTGAAGCAAATAGGCCAGAACTTATTGTTAAAAACCAAAAAGAAAAAAACTTGTTTATTAATTAATATAGCTTGTCCAGCGGATTGTAACATAGCAACCAAGGAATCAGAAAAACTGTCAAATTATAAATACCTGGAAATTGAAATAGAAAAAAATGTGGAAACTGAAAACAAGAGTCGTGTCAGTGATAGTAGGTGCACTTGTAATGATAAAAAATGGGAAAAACTCATTGAAAGAATCCCTGGAGATTAAGAGATATACAAAAAATTGTCTTAAGAACAGCCCACACACTAAGGAAAACTTTGTCTGTGTAACGCTAGGGATGTTAGGGAGATATGAAAAAAACATTAAATGGGGCTATAACAACACACCACGATCTGCATTAGGTCTTCCTGTAGATTGGTAGGTAGTGCGACCATAGCAGAAATCGAATTATGATTAAAAATGACAATAATAATACTTCCCTACTTAAATAAAGAAAATACAGTACTTAACAATATTCGACAGTACGTCTATCTTAAAGTTATTAATGATAGCTACTATCATTAGTCTTAGATTAACTTATCATTTCGTAGAATTGTGTTTAATAATATTGGTTTACGGCCTTATTACGTTCCCGTACGATCACTAATGTTAGGCAAAGTCAAGCATGGTCAGTAGCTAGATGGGCAACCGCTTGGAAAAAACACCTTGTATGGTGTAGTGGATAATGGTTTAGAGAGCAGAATTCCAGTTTTATTTACGTGTATAACGCTTTGGGAAAGGTATGAATCCACCCAGCTATGGGTTAATTAGTAAGACTTGTATCACTAAAATCATTATCATCCCACTCTTCCTTTTCTGGTTTTAAATAACCTGAGTGAAAACGGTTGATAAATCGTAGAAAATGAATCCAAAATTATCATCATATTAATGTCAGCTATTGGTATTATTAAAATAGCTGTTATTGTTACTACCATTAGTAATAATAAGATGAGAAAATAGTTACTAGTTATGAGGTGGCATTATAAACCTATTCTTATTATTACCTATTAGTAATAGACATGTCATGATTATTACCTATTAGTAATAGGCATGTCATGGTTATTACCTATTAGTAATAGGCATGTCATGGTTATTACCTATTAGTAATAGGCATGTCATGGTTATTACCTATTAGTAATAGGCATGTCATGGTTATTACCTATTAGTAATAGGCATGTCATGATTATTACCTATTAGTAATAGGCATGTCATGATTATTACCTATTAGTAATAGGCATGTCATGATTATTACCGATTAGTAATAGGCATGTCATGATTATTACCGATTAGTAATAGGCATGTCATGATTATTACCGATTAGTAATAGGCATGTCATGATTATTACCGATTAGTAATAGGCATGTCATGATTATTACCTATTAGTAATAGGCATGTCATGATTATTACCTATTAGTAATAGGCATGTCATGATTATTACCTATTAGTAATAGGCATGTCATGATTATTACCTATTAGTAATAGGCATGTCATGATTATTACCTATTAGTAATAGGCATGTCATGATTATTACCGATTAGTAATAGGCATGTCATGATTATTACCGATTAGTAATAGGCATGTCATGATTATTACCGATTAGTAATAGGCATGTCATGATTATTACCGATTAGTAATAGGCATGTCATGATTATTACCTATTAGTAATAGGCATGTCATGATTATTACCTGTTAGTAATAGGCATGTCATGATTATTACCTGTTAGTAATAGGCATGTCATGATTATTACCTATTAGTAATAGGCATGTCATGATTATTACCTATTAGTAATAGGCATGTCATGATTATTACCGATTAGTAATAGGCATGTCATGATTATTACCGATTAGTAATAGGCATGTCATGATTATTACCGATTAGTAATAGGCATGTCATGATTATTACCGATTAGTAATAGGCATGTCATGATTATTACCTATTAGTAATAGGCATGTCATGATTATTACCTATTAGTAATAGGCAGGTCATGATTATTACCGATTAGTAATAGGCATGTCATGATTATTATTGGTAATAATATTATAAAAAGTAGGTATTATTCGTTGGTAGAATAGATATTGAGCACCTTGACCTAGTGTAATGGTTAGCAAGCTCGTCTCACTAGAATCCATTGTAACTGAGTAGTGAGTTCGATCTTCACTGGGTACCCTCCACTTTCGGCCGTGTGTCACGTCTAAGCTACGCTTAGAAAATCACCTACCTCCAGGTTCGAGAGTTGAGCGCAACCCTGCCCCATGAAAAACAGTTTGTTACGGAAACAGCAAAAACGCTGCCAACACACTATTTGGGTGTAACGGACAAGTTAGAATAGATATTAACATTGTTGTTGGATGTAGTCGTTGTTATTACTTGTTATAGAATTTTTTTCTATAATAAAAAAACTATTATAGAACTGTTCTCACCCATTCCGCTTTATTTTCATTGCTTTAATTTGAAACTTAAATGACAAATAGACAACTATTCAAAATGGATGTAAATATCCCAGAAAAAAATGCACTTAAAAATTGGGCTCATTTATCATTATTTTATTTTTTTTCGAATCATATCGCCCCAAGCAAGGCATTTTTATTGCCATTGTTTTGCAACGACATAGGAAGAAAGTTACGGGAAAGAGTGACAGGTTATAAGGGGTGTCAGGAAGTTGGTAAGCGAAGGATGAGAATACTGATGAGTGAAGAGGACAAAGAAAGGAGCATGAGAGAAAGGATGCAAGTCAGTGGGATGGGAAATGGCTAGTGAGCTTACATTTAAATTTTTGGAGATTGTAGCTGTCGAGGAAGCAAGTAAACGGAAGGGAATTCCAGAGGCGAAGAGTGCGAGAAAAGCAGCTGGTGAAGTAGAATTTGCGTTTAAAATTTATTGGTTTCACAATAAAAGGGTGGGTCATAGATGCTAATATTGTTGCTCGAGTAAATTCATATATAGAGAGCACCAGTGAGCGAAGTTCATCGGAGCAGAAGCTTGAAAGTATTTGTAGAAGAGACACAGGGAAGCCTCATTGCGCCGGTAAGAAAATGACTGTATCTGAGCTGCCAAGTCAGAATCTATAACATTGCAGATTCTTCGTTGTATTGTGTCAAGGGCACTTAAAGATAGATAGATAGATAGATAGATAGATAGATAGATAGATAGATAGATAGATAGATAGAGAGACAGATAGATACTAGCAGACGTAGAGAGACAGATAGATACTAGCAGACGTAGAGAGACAGATAGATACTAGCAGACGTAGAGAGACAGATAGATACTAGCAGACGTAGAGAGACAGATAGATACTAGCAGACGTAGAGAGACAGATAGATACTAGCAGACGTAGAGAGACAGATAGATACTAGCAGACGTAGAGAGACAGATAGATACTAGCAGACGTAGAGAGACAGATAGATACTAGCAGACGTAGAGAGACAGATAGATACTAGCAGACGTAGAGAGACAGATAGATACTAGCAGACGTAGAGAGACAGATAGATACTAGCAGACGTAGAGAGACAGATAGATACTAGCAGACGTAGAGAGACAGATAGATACTAGCAGACGTAGAGAGACAGATAGATACTAGCAGACGTAGAGAGACAGATAGATACTAGCAGACGTAGAGAGACAGATAGATACTAGCAGACGTAGAGAGACAGATAGATACTAGCAGACGTAGAGAGACAGATAGATACTAGCAGACGTAGAGAGACAGATAGATACTAGCAGACGTAGAGAGACAGATAGATACTAGCAGTCGTAGAGGGACAGATAGATATAGCAGACGTAGAGATGATAGATACTAGCAGGCAGCCAGAAGACAGATATATAGACGTAGATAGACAGATACTAGCAGACGTAGATAGACAGATGCTAGCAGACATGAAGACAGACAGACACAGGCAGACATAGAGAGACAGACAGACACACACAGACATAGAGAGACAGACAGGCAGGCAGACATAGAGACAGACAGACACAGACAGACATAGAGAGACAGACAGACACACACACATAGAAGACAGACAGACACACACACATAGAGAGACAGACAGACACACAGACATAGAGAGACAGACAGACACAGGCAGACATAGAGAGACAGACAGACACAGGCAGACATAGAGAGACAGACAGACACAAACAGACATAGAGAGACAGACAGACACAGGCAGACATAGAGAGACAGACAGACACAGGCAGACATAGAGAGACAGACAGACACACACAGAGAGACAGACAGACAGACATAGAGAGACAGACAGACACAGGCAGACATGAAGACAGACAGACAGACAGACATAGAGAGACAGACAGACAGACATAGAGAGACAGACAGACACTAGCAGGCAGCCAGAGACAGACAGACAGACATAGAGACAGACAGACGCAGACATAGAGAGACAGACAGACACTCGCAGACATAGAGAGACAGACAGACAGACATAGAGAGAGTAAATGACAGACAGACACTAAGACATAGAGAGTAAATGACAGACAGACACTAGCAGACATAGAGAGAGTAAATGACAGACAGACACTAGCAGACATAGAGAGTAAATGACAGACAGACACTAGCGAGAGACAGAGAGAGTAAATGACAGACAGACACTAGCAGACATAGAGAGAGTAAATGACAGACAGACACTGGCAGACATAGAGAGAGTAAATGACAGACAGAACTAGCAGACATAGAGAGAGTAAATGACAGACAGACACTAGCAGACATAGAGAGAGTAAATGACAGACAGACACTAGCAGACATAGAGAGAGTGAAGCAAGCAGACAGACACAGACATAGAGAGAGTAAATGACAGACAGACACTCGCAGACATAGAGAGAGTAAATGACAGACAGACACTAGCAGACATAGAGAGTAAATGACAGACAGACACTAGCAGACATAGAGAGAGTAAATGACAGACAGACACTAGCAGACATAGAGAGAGTAAATGACAGACAGACACTAGCAGACATAGAGAGAGTAATGACAGACAGACACTAGCAGACATAGAGAGAGTAAATGACAGACAGACACTAGCAGACATAGAGAGAGTAAATGACAGACAGACAGACATAGAGAGAGTAAATGACAGACAGACACTAGCAGACATAGAGAGAGTAAATGACAGACAGACACTAGCAGACATAGAGAGAGTAAATGACAGACAGACACACAGACATAGAGAGAGTAAATGACAGACAGACACTAGCAGACATAGAGAGTAAATGACAGACAGACACTAGCAGACATAGAGAGAGTAAATGACAGACAGACACTTGCTTGTAGAGAGAGTAAATGACAGACAGACACTAGCAGACATAGAGAGAGTAAATGACAGACAGACACTAGCAGACAGAGAGTAAGTGACAGACAGACACTAGCAGACATAGAGAGAGTAAATGACAGACAGACACTAGCAGACATAGAGAGAGAGTAAATGACAGACAGACACTAGCAGACATGCTTATCGATAGACAGACACTATCCGACAATGATAGATAGATATGAACATACTGAGATAGTTAGATACCAGCAGACATAGACATTTAATATTCAAAAATGATTGCTAACTAAAAACAAACTTTTACAAGTTATTCATAAGATTAACAAAAATTATTCAGCATTTAAAAGCGTTAAAATTCATATCGGAAGAAAATGTTTTCATCTGCTGTGTAATGTTATGTTTGGAGATGTTAAAATGGTGGAAATTAACCGTTTTTTTTTTTGTTATTCTTATATATTTGGTGGGTATGTTGGCTTTAATGTGTGTGTGTCTGTGTGTTACGCGTTTGCAATTAGAAGGTACTTTCCTCCGCAAATTAAAAAAAAAATTGATAATTTTGTTTAAATT
Source organism: Ascarosepion bandense (assembly GCA_037127315.1). Classification (NCBI taxonomy): domain Eukaryota; kingdom Metazoa; phylum Mollusca; class Cephalopoda; order Sepiida; family Sepiidae; genus Ascarosepion; species Ascarosepion bandense. Next base: position 1,018,688 of record JBBBDQ010000912.1, on the reverse strand, counting down.
TTGTCGACTTTTAAAATGCTTTTGATCTATTTGAAACAAACCACTTTTTTTTTAAGGAAGCTATAAACATCTACTTTAATATACAAACACTTGTACTTAACTGATTTTCACATAGATGGCGGAAAGTACCTTCTTGTACCCAAGCCAGATATATCGTAACTTTTGTATTAATTTTCATAATTGACTATCAATTGCAACATGGTTTTCAGTGCATTTCTACAATAAGAACAATGATCAACAAGCATTTTAAACAGACACACACATATATAACTCAATAATCTGGGATTCAAGTTTTTTTTTTACTGCCTTCCTCTGTAAAAAACAAACAAACTTGAATCCCAGATTATTGAGTTATATATGTATGTGTGTGTGTGTGTGTGTGTGTGTGAGTTTGGCGTATCGAGGCAGCAGATAATTTTCTAAATATCTAAACTTATTTATAAATGGAACTTTGTGTGTATGTGTGCGTCCGTTACCTATAGACTCCGAAATGGCTAAACCGATTTTCTTGAAAATTTACACAGCTGTACTATAAGCGTCTGCGAGTGTTCTTAGCTAGTTTTTGTGTCGAGGTACCCCCCGATAAATATTGATAATCGAGAAATCGGGTTATAGAAGGAGTGGTCCGATTTTAATCAAATTTGATACACTCATAGACAAAGACATAAGAAACAATATTCAGAAGTTTCAACGTTGCTGTTCTTACAATAGTGCAGAAAATCGATTATATATATATATATATATATATATATATATATATATATATAAAAGGTAAGATGTTTGTGTGTGTGTTTCTGTTTGCATGTCCTTTATATAAATCCACAATTTTTATCTGATTCTCACCAAACTTCACACAAATATTCTTTAGGCTGAGTCTGAGCTCCAGGACCATGGATTAGTTTTAAAGCTTTCATTACACCCGAGCAACGCCGGGCGATACTGCTAGTATACTGTTAAATATAATATATGAGCCGCAAGTTTAGAACCAACTTATCCAGATGGAGAATTTTTGTCTCTATTTTCAACTAAAATTAAAGCGAAAATACGATGTTTAGAACGGCTCATGATTAAACATTATAGATATTCATTGTCTCTTATATATATATATATATATATATATATTGTAATTTTATTATTACAATGGTTTAGGAAAGCTTTTATAATCCATTGTAATAACAAAATTAAATATTAAGCTTCACTCTGCTTCGTGCACTTTTTATAAAAATGCTTGAGCAGTGGGTTTTAATCTACGCGTTCTTTCACTTATATATATATATATATATATAAAAGCAGTGGAGGCCAAGCATTATCTTAAGAATCTGAGACTGTATAAATGGATCATTTTGAATTTCAAAATGTTTATAAACATATTCTGTTACTTACATATATTATAATACATACGGCTTACAGCCATATCACGTTGAATACACCAGTTCTCGCTCGATCACCGAAGTTAAGCAACGTAGAGCCTGGTCAGTATTAAATGGGTAACCACTTGGGAATACCAGGTGCTGTAATCGTATAGTGACGGATGTGCGTTGTGGTGTAGTGGATATCGGCTCGGAAAGAGAAATTGGTGAGCCTAGTTTGAATTTCTGTTGAATACACTGCAGTCACTTAAGCACTGGTACCCTTGGGAAAGGTATTAATCCGTCCCTTCCCACCAGTTATGCGTTAAATAACAGGGTAGGACTTGGGGACCCTGCCCTTAAAAACAAATCCCAATGAATTTTGATACTTGAAAAGAAAAATGTATTACTAGACACAAAACTTGTATAAAAACAACAATAAATTGTTGAAAGCGAAAGTTATTACCAGAAATAAATATTTAGTTGGCAATAAATGACCCGCCGAGGTTGATTTGCCATAAAAACAAAACAACCAATATAGTACATACCTACACCAATATTTTTGTATACATACTGTATATACATCATATGTATCAACTAGGAGAGACTTACCTAAAAGTTATGGCTGTTATAACGCGTTCTTGATTACCACCCGCCAACAACAAAAAATTAAATAAAATCACCCACTTTTTGTGGGCTGTGTGCCCTCACGTTGGAAAACTCGGATATATACTATGTTTCGTCTTTCCTCTCTCACACATCCAAACTGAATTCGGTTGCAGGGTACTTTGAATGTTTTCATAATTTGTAGAATATAACGAATGTAGCAAATGTTGTAAGTTAGCGGGCCCGTGTTTAAGCGGTTGTTTGTAATTTTGTTGTAAAACAGCGTATTTCCGTCGAAAGGCCTGGATTTTTCGACGATTTTTTTATAAAGAAGTCAGTCAGTTAAGTAACATACATGAGATACGCTTTTGGGCGATCATGTCTCGAAAGACTGACTGGGCAAAAGATTATCCCGCAGTAGGTTGCCATGACTTTCTGCGGTATACTGGTTGCCAGCCAAGGCTATAGAACCCAATCTGTCCTATTATTTGATTCATAGCTAGATGTAGAAGATATGTATTATATTATTAAGTAGTAATTAGAGGGGGTCAGTTTATTACTTCATAACAATAGAAAACTGATCCCCCACTTTATGACCAGTAGAAGCCTTAATCATGTTTGTAGCTAGTATATTCAGTCAGTTAAGTGCCATACGTGATACACGCTTGGGCGATCATGTCACGGAAGAGGCATGACTGACTGGGCAGATTATCCCGCAGTAGGTTGCCATTGCTTTCTGCGGTAGACTGGTTGCCGACCAAGTCTATAGAACCCAATCTCTCCTATTATTTAACCCATAACTTGAGGAAAGAGACCGATTAATACCTTTCCCAAGGGTATTTGTGCGTAAGTGAATGCAAGGAATTCAACTGGAATTCGAACTCGTTTCCACTATTTGTCGTTCCAAGTCGATATCTACTGCACCACAGCGCACATCCTTTATAAAGAAGACCTGCCCTAAGGACTTGATGAAGAAAAAAAAAAGGTGTTTTATATTTTTTTAAAATGAAAGAAACGCCAGCAAAGACACGTATTTACTAAATTTAACTTAATATCTAGTAGTATTAGTAATAATCCTGAACGATGGACATACTTGCTATATAACAATCACAAAGTCATATCTTTCATTAATTCCTGACCAATTTCAACCCCTTTTGCATTTAAAAATTCTGTTTAATCCCCTCCCCCATAGATTGGTCACTAGCGCAGAAAATTCAATAAACACAGGGAAGAAGTAGCGGTAAGGTCAGTGGGCAATGATAAAAGCGGGCAATGTCTTGCCTCTGTCTTCCAGACACAAAAATGTAGTTTAAAAAATAAATAAATACAAAATAAAACTGCAATATATTCTCTCTTCTTCATTCATATTAATTTTTTTTGCATGAATTTTAACCCCTACAGAAAAAAAAAAATCCTTTTTATAAAGCAACCGGTCACTGACAATGCATTTTTTTCCTTTTCTAATCTCTTCAAAAATAAATAAATAAATAAATAATTTACTCGTGTATAGTGCGAACTTCTATTTTTTGAGGAAAATCTTTTATGTGCCATGTCCTTTCAGGACGTTGGCGATCATGGCATTCCACATCTCCCTGTCCCTGGTGGCTCTGAGCACGCTTTCTCCTGTTGCACCATACAACCCTCGTTCCGTTATCCACCTGATCAGGTTCTTCAAATAAGTTATCCAATGCTTTCCCCTGTCTCTTTTTCCCTCTATTTGGCCTGTTAGTATCAGGTTCTCCAAGCCCTACTTCCTCATTGCATGTCCCAGAAACTTCAGCTGTCTCTTCCTGATGGGAAATTAATTTCCTTTTCATATCCATTCTTTCCAAATCTTCGTCATTGCTCACATGCTCAGTTCATGATATCCGCAGCATCCTTCTGTAGAACCACATTTCAGCTGCTTCAAGTTTTTCCTTCATCTTCGATGATATTGTCCAGCATTCAGTGCCATATTGAAGAACTGATATCACATAGCAATCCAGCACTCTCTTCTTTGTTTCTAGCGAAATTGTCCTGTTTCTTAATACCTTACTCAACTTCTGGAATGCTTCTTTCGCCATGCCAATTCGCCTTCGGATCTCAGTGTCGCACTTTCCGTCTTCCGTTATTTAAATTTCTGTACCTGCTTGATTTTTTTGTCCCTCACCTGTAATTGGCATTTTGGGCTACCCTTTTTGCTGATGACCATACATTCGGTTTTCTTGTAGTTTATTTGTAGTCCTTTTTTTTTTGTCATTCTCTTCAGCTACCTTTTGTAGGAGGTTTTGTAGTTTTCTTTCTGTGTCTGCTATCAGCACTGTATCATCTGCGTCTTCGTCTAACAGACACAAAAATGTAATTTAAATAAATAAATACAAAATGAAACTGCAATATATTCTCTTTTCTTTATGCATATGCATATTTCTTTCTAACCTCTTCAAAGAAAAAAAAAGTGTATAGTGCGAACTTCCATTTTTTGCGTAAAATAATGATAATAAAAAACTAGATTATTTTTCGATATAAAAACGCAACTTTTACTTTTCTTCTCTTATTGAGTAATCATTATTTTCAAATATTTCTTTAATTTATAAAAATATAGATCTATATATCGCCCGGTTCACGCTCCACCCACGTCTATTGAACAGGTTAAGAGGCTCATCCCTTGTTCCCGGTTTAGGATGTGGTTTCCGGCTTTATCTTTTCCAATCTTTTCACTATTACGTAGCCCGCTGCACATCAGGGGCGTTATCGCCTTGCTCGGGGTGATACGATTAAAAAAAATAAATAAATAAAAAAGTAAAAATAAAAAAATAAAAATAAAAATCCTACCCGTGATAGCACACGAAGCGCACATAACTAAATTTATTCCACCAGTTGTAAAAATCCTTATGATAACAGTAAATACAAAATATGAATCCGATCATCTGGTGAGATGCAAGGCCTTGAATCTGAATTTCAAATTACCTGCAAGATAAGAGACTTTATGTTACTGTCGGTGATGCAACATGATGATCTATTTTAACTAAATAAATATTCTGATGTTATCGTAACAGAAGACCATTCAGTCATTTAAGTGATACACACTTGGGCGATCATGTCTCGAAAGAGACATGACTGACTGGGCAGATTATTATCCCGCAGTAGGTTGCCATTATTTTCTGCGGTAGACTGGTTGACAGCCAAGGCTATAGAACCCAATCTATCCTGTTATTTAACCCATAATTGGAAGGAAGAAACGGATTAATACCTTTCACAGAGGATTTGTGCGTAAGTGAATGCAAAGAATGTAATTGGAATTCGAACTCCCGATATTTTTTTTTCATCTAGATTTCAAACTCGGCTCCCCGATAAGACCATTACTCGACGCAAATAAGCGAAAATCTTATTAGCAAATAGAGGAGATCAGGCTGCTGATACATAGCGATTTATCTCTGGTTTAGTTTTTTTTTTTTAAACTTTTTTCGGTAGTTTAAATGTCAATTATTAATATATATATATATATATATATATATATTTCTTATATACACTTAATTGTCAAAATAATAAAAGAAAACCTTCTGGACAAATGCTGAGAAGTTTAACTATACAAATGCAAAAATATTTTATCGTCATTTTATACGGCAAAAATGTTATACCTATCAATATTTCTTGCCAAAAGTCCCGATGGGGGAGTGAAAAGTCGGCTTTTGATGAGCAGCGAACGCTTATTATATCTAATTTGATAAAACACTTATTGTATATAATAAAAATATTTTACTAAAGATCGATGCCAGATTCTTAATACATCAGTTTTTATTCCATTTTTTTAAAATATTTGTTAGTTTTTGTTTTAAGAAGAAATATTTTTCATATTTTTTAACAAGCGACAATAGGAGTAATGTATAAATTAAAATTATAGATTACCGATTCAAAAATATAACTAACGCAGTTTCAAAATTATATCACTATAAATAATTTAATATAACCAACAATTTTCACTGTAAAAGTCATGCATGCTTTTCGTGGGTATTTTTATTTTTAATTATTTAAAAATTAAATTCGGTTATACGTGGGACAATATAATTGTTCTAAATTTATGATTATTATCTATACAAAGTCGGTGCGGTCTATCTTGATGTTAAAAATTACCGCAAAAAATGTCGAGTTATTTAACCCGAGAACATTAACCATGGGTTAGTGTAACCCAGCGCAAGTGACGCCATTTTAATTATAATTTTTAGTACCTGATTTTCATACCTAAATAATGTCTTTCAGTTCTTATTAATCTTAACTCAAAGTACAAAGTTCGAAATCCCTGCATGTAAAATATTTCAAATAAAGATTTCTAATTAGTATTTTATTATATTTTTTTTATATTTTGATATATTAGTACATCAGTTTTTATTCCGTTTCTTTTGGATATCTGTTGTGCGTTGTGGTACAGTGGATATCGGCCCGGAACGAGGAGCCGAGTTCGAATTCCAGTTGAATCCATTGTATTCACTTACGCGCAAATACCCTTGGGAAAGGTATTAATCTGTCTATTTCTTTCAGTTATGGGTTAAATATCAGGACAGATTTGGTTCTATAGCCTTGGTCGGCAACCAGTCTACCGCAAAAAGCAATGGCAACCTACTGCGGGATAATCTTCTGCCCTGTCAGTCATGTCTCTTTCAAGACATGATCGCCTAAAACGTGTATCACGTATGATACTTAACTGACTGACTGAATATAATAGAAACATGATTAAGACTTCTACTGGGCCTAATGTGGGGGATCAGTTTTTTTATTGTTATGAAGTAATAAACTGATCCCCCACTAATTACTACTTAATAATATAATATATATCTTCTCCTAACTATTTGTTCAATGACAGGACAGATTGAGTTATATAGTCTTGATTGGCAACCAATCTACCGTAGAAAGTAATGGCAACCTACTGCGGGAAAATTTTCTGCCCAGTCAGTTATGTTTCTTTCGAGACATGATCGCCCAAAGCGTGTATCACGTATGGCACTTAACTGACTGTTACTTTTATGTTTTAAGAGGAAATATTTCTCATATTTTTTAACAAGCGACAATAGGATTAATGTATAGATGAAAATCATAAATTTAGAACAAACCGGTGCGGTCTATCCCCAAGCCGGAATGCGGCCTCGGGCAGTGCTTTTTGACCCTCGCTACCTTAACAACATTTTCGTTTTTTTTTTACCTACATTTCTATAAGTTACACATTAAGTTTAGCACAACTAATTATTTAAGGATGACAGATTTTCGCGTATTTTGGCTTGAGGCCTTTTTTGGCTCGTCCAAAAAAATTTATTTTACTCGTGCTCAGTCTCGAAAACAGAATCTAGAAACAAAGAAAAGTATGCTGGATTGCTATGTGATGTAAGTTCTTCAATACGGCAGTGAATGCGGGAAAATATCATCGAAAATGAGGACAAAACTAGAAGCAGCGGAAATGTGGTTCTACAGAAGGATGCTGCGGATATCGTGGACTAAGCATGCAAGCAACGATGAGATGTTGGAAAGAATGGCAACAAAAAGGAAATTAATACTGAGCATCAGGAAGAGACAACTGAAGTTCCTGGGACATGCAATAAGGAAAAGATCTTGTAGAACCTAATACTGACTGGCCAGATAGAAGGAAAAAGAGACAGAGGAAGGCAGCGGATAACATATTTGCAGGGCCTGATCAGATGGATGACGGAACGGGGGTTGCGAGGTGTAACAGGAGCAAACATACTAAGAGCCACAAGGGATAGGGAGACGTGGAAACCATGATCGCCTACGTCCTGAAGGGACAGAGCACATAGAAGAAGAAGAATGTTGAATGTGGATGTATATTGTGGTGCAGTGAATATCAGCTCGAAACGAGAAATCAGCGAGCCGAGATCGAATTACAGTTGAATTCGTTGAATTCACTTACGCGTAAATACCCTTGGCAAAGGAACTAATCCGTTTCTTCCCTGCAGTTATAGGTTAAATAACAGGACAGATTAGGTTCTATAGCCTTGGCTGGCAACCAGCTATGCGGGATAATCTTCAGCTCAGTCATGTCTTGAAAGAGACATGATCGCCCAAGCGTGTAACACGTATGACACTTAACTAACTGGCTGACAATGTTGAATGTGTTAAAATTATTCGACTTTTGAACAAGAAAATTACCATAAAACATTGTTGATTTATTTCAGATTGAATGATATATTATGACAGGTCTCTAATTTGTATTTAAATACAGTGCATTTATTTTCATTTTTTTTTCTAGTTAAATTATTCACTTTTTACATTATTCAGACTATTGTCCTCATCTTTGTTGCCATTTGTACGACGTTTCGGCCGTTGTACTCTCAGGCCTTCTTCAGTTGCTAGGAATTTTCAACCGAACCCTTTATTATAATCACTGTCGTACAAATGGCAACAAAGATGAGGACAGTAGTCCGAATACTGTAAATACTACCTAACCTCAGAAATATAAACAAATATTCACTTTTTTTTTCTTTTTTTTTTTTTGCTTATAATCTGTTATTGTACAAAATTTGGTCTCAAGAAAATTTGAGTATTATAAGAATACTTCCTTATGAAAAGCTTAGAGGTAGTAGAGTGGGGACTCTATAGATGGAAGGGTATATCAGATTTGCGTGGAGGGTTGCACAAGACCCTGAATAAAAATATAACGAAATATTCCCACCATTTTTGTTGATCCTACTAATGTATACTAACGTACACATTGTTCGTTACAAACAAAGAAAAGAGTACTGAACTGTTACATAATATCAGTCTTTTTATATGGTAGTGAATTCTGGACAATGTCTTCCCAGTTTAAGAAGAAATCTGAAGACAACAATATGGTTCTACTGGAGGATGCTGAGAATACCATCGATCAAAACTATGAGCAACAATGAAGATTCAGTGAAAATGGAAAGAAAAAGAAAACTTCTCAGAAAGTGAGAGAGTTGAAATTTCTCGAGCAGATATAGACAATAAACAGCTTAGAAAGTAGCCTAGCAAGCGACCTTGAGTAAATAGGTGAGCAAGATTTAGGAGAGATAACAAAAAGAGAACATTTTTTATGAGCTAAAGAAGACATCGTATTTTGGCTTTGATTTCAGGTGAAAATAAAGGCAAAAGTTGCCCAAACTTTGGATATTTTTTTTATGTTGGTTCTAAGCTTTCAGCTCACATGAGCTATCTTCAGAGGGGTTAACATAAAAACATCTACCATCAAAGATTATTTTATCTTGCGTTGACAAAACATTGCTATACAACGATAACAGTCACTGATTAGCAGACGCAGTTCGTAAATTTGTAATGCGGATCTATGACATCACACTGCATGAGAGACCAAAATGTTAACAGAACCATCTGTCTAAATGCAATGTAATGTGTTGTGACCAGATTGAAATGTGTTTTTATTAAGTGTGGGTTGCTTTGATTTAATGTAGATGCCCTCCAATATCTGAAGGTTCTTTTTACTTTGAGTATGTGTGAGTATTATACTTAGGTCCAGCATAATAAAAGAATATTCTAATGTTGGATAAGTTTTTCTTTATTTTCCCCTGTAATTAAAACCAAAATACGATGTTTAGAACGGCTCATGATTAAACATAGTAGACATTCATTGTCTGTTATATTTAACAATATATGTTTAGAAAATTATTTGCTACCTCGATACACTATATATATATATATATAAGGCGGGGATAAAATACGGGAAACACCTTGAGATTTCAAGCAAATCTATTTCAATATAGAGTAGGACCATTTTTGGCAGTAACTGTAGCTTGAATTCTGCGTGGGATTGACTCGTACAAATTTTTAATTGTCTTCAGAAATTTTTTTTTTTTTTATCAATTCTTTAGCTAAATCAGTCTCCAATTCTTTCAATGATTATGGTGAAGGATATCGACTCCTCACTTTTCTAAAATGAACCATAAATGTTCAATTAAGTTGAAATCTGGAGACTGTGGTGGCCAGGCAAGATGTTCTACTTCACTAGAATATTCTTTGTGCCATTCAGCTACAACTTTAGCAGTATGAATGGAAATATTTGCTCAATCATAGGACGAAGTTGATCACTTAAAAATCTTAAATAGAATTGACAGTTGATTTTAAAAAACTTATTTAAATAATATAATATCTTAAAATTGTTTTCTTTTTTTTCACTTAAAACAAGTACTACTAATATTAAATCAACAAACAAAAATAGGCAAACTTTTGAAATTAAATCACATTTTTTATTTATTCTATTATGATACTAGATATTTCCATTGTCTTTTCCACACACACACACACATTATATATATATATATATATATGTGTGTGTGTGTGTGTGTGTATCGAGGCAGCAGATAATTTTTTAAATATATACTATTAAATATAACATGTGAGCCGAAAGCTTAGAACCAACTTAATAAAAAATTATCCAAATTTTGGAGAATTTTTGTCTTTATTTTCACCTGAAATTAAAGCCAAAATACGATGTTTAGAACGGCTCATGATGAAACATAATATACATTCATTGTCTCTTATATTTAACAGTATATATATATATATATATATATATATATATATATACAAAAATTCTCCAAAATTTGGATAATTTTTATATATATATATATATATATATATATATATATATATATATATACTAGTATCATAGCCCGGCGTGGCCGGTGCAACTCAGTACATTTTAATAGTAGGTCTCAGTTATATAAAAAAAATAATTATATAAAAAGTTGTTGTTTAAAAATTGTTCAAAAATTCCATTAAAAAAATCTATTTTCTTTTGTTTTGCGTAAACGTGATTTGATGTTTTGCGTGACAATGCAAACAATATTGCGTTTGTTTTTGTTTTAAAATTACGAAGGGAAATATTTACCATTTTTGTTGACTAAATGAATTTAACATAAAAATAAAAATTATTTTTGTTTCAATGAAATTAAAAATATAAAAACTTGCGCTCTCAGTTCACAAATTTTCAAAGAATATTTAAAAATGTAGACATTTAATTTTAGAGGAAAAAGTTAACATTAATGCCACACGAATTAAACAGTTGTTCTCCTGCATGAGATATTTAGCGAAAAAAAAAAAAAGCTTTATCTTTTTTAATTTAATTTTCTGATGTATGAAATATTAAATCTGAAAAAAAAAAACTTAAATAATTAAATTAACCATTGGCACTTTTATTTGTACACATTTTGTTTCTGTTTGAAAAAACTTTTTTTTAAATATTTCTTATTGTTTCAAAATTACGGGGGAAAATATTCACATTTTTTGTTGACCAAATGAGTTTTTAAAACGTCGGAATAAAAATTAAATATAAAGGCTCATTTTTTTTTTTAATAAAAAATATTTTCGTCGCGTTTAATGCGTGTGATTTGATTTCTGTGACGTAATTTAACAACCATCTTAGATCTTAGAGGTTTTACGGAGCAAATGTAAACAATCGGCTCCATTGACCAAAAAATGCTAAAGGGAAAATTGCTGAACTTAAACTCAACATGTATGTGTTGACCTGGTTTATATGTAGATATGTGTCCCTAGAAAGTTTGAATGGCGTAGCTTAAAAAATGTAGGCGTGCATAGGGAACAGTCACACACGGACTCACAGATTGCCTTTTATATATATATATTTCAATGTCGCACATTCTTCCTCTGTTACAACACTTCTCTCTCATATGAAATCTGAAGAGGTATCAGGATGTCCAAAGAAGCATTCTAGAAGCTAAGCTGAGTATTAAGAGACAGAAAAATACCATTATATACAAAGAAAAAAGTATTGAATTATGGTATCTGTTCTCCTATATGACAGTGAATATTGTACAATCCCCTGACAGATGAAGAGACCTGAAGCAACAGAAATGTAGTTCTACAGCAGGATGCTGAGAATACCATGGGACCGAACAGGAGAGCAAGAATGAGGTTTTGGAGAAAATGAAAACAAAAAAAAAAAAGAAACATACTTAACATCAAGAAGAGAGAGTTGAAATTTCTGGGACGTAATGAGTACAGAGTACTTGGAAAATCTGATACTCACAAGTCATAGGGAGAGAGGAAAATAGCGCAAAATATCCTTGATGAATAAATGGATGGGGATCGGGTTTTAGGTGAAACAGCGAAATGTATTAAGATATACGAAGAACAGGGAATCGTAGAAAGGCAAGAAAGCTTACGCCCTGAAGGAACACGGCACATAAAGATGACGTATGGGAAAAATAAAACTTTTTTAGTTCAAAGGAAAGAAAAAGTGAATCTGCTAAAAGATACAGCTTGTGAACTCATTAAAATAGTTTTTAGAATTGTTTTTTTTTGGTGGGGGGGGATATTTCGAAGATCAACTGTTGTATCACTTGTGTCTGACGAGCCGCCAAGTCGCTATAGTGCGGTGAAATATGTATTACCCATTGAAATTGTAGTAAATCAAATTTTTTTTCTAAATTATATTACTTGTTAAATTAAATAAATGAATTTAACATTGAGTTCTTCTGAGTTCGTCTCCATCGGAATTTACCTGGATAATATACCAAGTGTTCTACGTTGTGTGTGTGTGTGTGTGTGTGTGTGTGTATATATATCAATGAACAAAATCTAAACTTCACCTACGCATTTCGTTCTCTGAGAACATCAGGTTAAAATATAAAATTTTAAAATATCTCAACTGCAACCAACCTCTATTGCAATACATTTTTTAAAAATATTTTAATTTTGTTGTTACTACTACAAATAATAATAATAATAATAGTAGTAGTAAGTTTTCAAAACCTGAAACATCTGAAAAAAAAAAAAAAAAAAAAAAAAAAAAAAATGAACGTAGATTTTGAAAAAATAAACAAAAATCAAATATATACACACATGGATACATTAATGATCTGTAGCCTATCTAGCGAATATTATACAGTGAATTTTTAACCCTAGAACATTAATCATCCCTATGTAGTCAGTTAGTTAAGTACCATACGTAATACACGCTTGGGCGATCATGTCTCGAAAGAGACATAACTACTTGGCAGAAGATTTTCCCGCAGTAGGTTGTCATTGCATTCTGTGGTAGACTGGTTGCCAGCCAAGGCTACAGAATCCAATTTGTTCTATTATTTAACCCATAACTGGAGAGATGAGACGATTAATACCTTTCCTAAGGGTATTTGTGAGTAAGTGAATGCATGTATGTCAATGTCTATTGACATCAGTCAGTTAAAGTGCCATACGTGATACACCCTTGGGCGATCATGTCTCGAAAGAGACACGACTGACTGGGCAGAAGATTATTCCGCAGTAGGTTGTCATTACATTCTGCGGTAAATCTGTCCTGATATTTTGACTCATAGATAAAGGGAAAAGATATGCATTATATTATTAACTAGAAGATTATCCCGCAGTAGGTTGCCATTGATTTCTGCGGTAGACTGGTTGCCGACCAAGGCTATAGATCCCAATCTGTCCTGTTATTTAACCCATAACTGGAAGGAAGAGACGGATTAATACCTTTCCCAAGGGTATTTGCGCGTAAGTGAATACAATGGATTCAACTGGAATTCGAACTCGGCTCCCCGGTTTCTCGTTCCGAGCCGATATCCACTGTACCACAACCAGCGCAAATTTTCCTATTTTTAATTACCATTTTCAGTACCTGATTTTCTTACCTAAATAATGTTTTTCAGTTCCTATTAATTTTAACTTGAAGCACGAAGTTTGAAGTGCCAGCAAATCAACTATTTCAATTAAACATTTATATTTCACATTTTTTTTTTTTTTATGTTTTCAAAATCGGGTATGATTACCCATGGTTAGTCGTGGTGTAACTAATTGATGGTTAGTGTTCTAGGGTTAAGATCAAAATTCGGATCAGAATTTCGTACGAGTTTACAAACTTTTTCATCAACCTCGTCCGGAGGTAAAACAAAGTTTACGGCTTCCGGACAATTAATAAATTCGTGTATCGTTTATTTCACACTCCTTAGCCTTTTACACAGGAGTAGAGGTTTATCCCTGGTCTTCTGTTTAGGACTGGAGATTGCAGTTTATTTTAATGTCTAGTGCAAATATACTTCTAACGTCTCCTCTTAAAGCCTAAAATTTCATTTACTATTTACCTTTTTATTTCCTCAATAGGAGTAGACATTTTCACCTATTGTAGGTTTTACAATCCTATCCGGTTATTTGAAGAGAAGTAGAGGTTTATCCCTTGTTTCCTGTTTAGGACTGGGTTTCCGGTTCCTTTAAAAGTCCTTTCATTCTCTTTCACTCCCAATGAACCCTTGGTAATATCTCCTTAATTAGAATGGAGCCACTTATTTTGTGGCCAACTACCTCGGGTGGCTCTTCGTCTTTGTACAGGGTGAATATCATAGTAAAAAATTTTTTAAAAAAAGGCTAATTTCTTTTAAAAATACATAAAAAAATATTTTTCACGAATCATTACTTTTGTACAGTCGTATTCTTTATATCTGCACCGAAATATTGGGGTTACTCATCATTAAAAATAAAAAGAACATTATACAATGAAAATTTAAGATCAAGTTTCTCTGAAGAACTACGTGTCAAAAGACGGATTAATAGATTTATTCGAGCGCGAACCCGTGTGTGTGTCCGTTAATTGCTTCTTGTTTATGTTGTTTTAATTTTAAAATGAAAATCTTTAGCGAAGAACAGGAGATCGAAATGTTAATTTCGTTACAAATAATAATAGTAATAATAATCCAAGCTCATTCACGCGGGAAATAGAGATATTAATTTGAAATACACTATTATATAATATAAATATTGTCAAACTAGTCATTAAAAAAAAAAAAAAAAATCACATTTTACATTGTTGTCACTCAGTCTCCAACAATAACCATCCAATAACGACAGTCATGAAAAAAATAAATTAAATTTTTTTCTGGTTATTTCGTTCGTCTTCGTGAAAATATATATATATATATATATATATATATATATATATCTCGAATAAAGAAATAGGGTTGTTCCAACGAGAGTAATTAGTATAGAATAAAAAGTGTGAGAAGCCGTGAACGTTTTCTTTAAAATGTATGTTTATTGTTTTTGTAATTATACAAGTTATGAAACATTAATTGTCCATGGACAAATAATGTTTTATATATATATATATATTTGGTCAACAATCTCGGTCAACAATCTCTTTCATGCGGGTTTCATTAAAATGACAGACGATGCATTATAGTAAAGCTTTTTTTTTATATATAATTTTTCATGTGATATAATTTTTTTTTTTAATTTTTTAGGGCATAAACGAAACATTTGGACAATTTTTTATAATTTATCAGAGAGCTTTCGGTTATTCTTTTAGCCATCATCGAGGATGGATTTTATTTTATGTTTTGTGAATGTTGCCATTACTTTTCGCAAAAAGTAATGGCAACCTACTACAGGAAAATCTTCTGCTCAGTCACTCATGTCTCTTTCGAGACATGATCGCCCAAGCGTGTATCACGTATGGTACTTAACTGACTGAGTGTATGTTTGTAGAATAGTGTGGATAGTCTATGTTCTGAATATAAGCACATTGTCAGCATTTTCATAATGATAGTATTGAGTGGTGTTTTTTAATCGTTTCACCCCGAGTAAGACGGTAACGCCACTGATGTGCAGGGGGCTACATAAGAGTAAAAAGATTAGGGGGCTTCATAAGATTAAAAAAGGTTAGGGGGCTACATAAGAGTAAAAAGGTTAGGGGGCTACATAAGATTAAAAAGGTTAGAGGGCTACATAAGATTAAAAAGGTTAGGGGGCTTCATAAGAGTAAAAAGATTAGGGGGCTTCATAAGATTAAAAAGGTTAGGGGGCTACATAAGAGTAAAAAGGTTAGATTGAAGAGAGTCCTTTTTTATTAATAAAACATACATAACACGTAGGGGCATCGGCGATGCTTATCAAATTGGCCTTGTGCCAATCAAAACCGAAGTCCTCACAATTTAAATTATCAGAAGTTTAGAAGAATAAATGTTTTTGTTTGTACAATAAAATAATTCTTTTATTCTCTAAACGGAAATAACGAATTTGTAAAAAGAAGAGAAATTCTATTTACGAAACAGATTGACATAAAGGTGTATGAAGAAAATCTTCATTCTGTTACACATAAAAAATCCATCCCCGATAATGGCTAAAAAAGTATAGCCGAAAGCGGTCGGATAAACAAAACATCTGGCCAATTTTTATATCAGTTATGTCCTCACATTAAAAAAAAAGATTTTTTTTTAAATTAAAAAACATTTTTCAAATGATTTTAAAAAAATTAAAAATCACATGAAAGTTACGTGTGTGTGTATGTAATTTTCATGTGATTATATATATATATATATATATATATATATATATATATATATATATATTGTGAATTTAGTAGTTACTCTTTTATGCAAGTTTTGTTAAAAATAATAGACATGATGCGGTGGTTAGGTTTTTAATTTTTCATGGGATCTTATGATTTAATCACAGCATCTTGTCATTTTTAACAAAACTTGTATGCATTGTGTGTGTGCGTATATATATATATATATATATATATATATATATATATATATATATACAACCATGGATGAAAACGTCATAATTCGTTTGAATTTAAACAATGCGCGTTCATAAATTCCCTGCCACGTTAACGTTCAAATAAAACACCGCTACAAGAGCGTTCATAAAAAGAAAAACGGTAAAAGGTAAAATCAGTTACAAAATTCGCCTGAAGACACCACTCATGGTAGAAACCTTGGTAGCAAATTAACTCGTTTATAGAAAATATTCAAAAGTTCCACAATATAATTGTATAGAACCCTTTTTTATACAAATGTGTACTGGTCTAACCCTATTAGGAACAAAAACTAACTATTAATCAATATATATATATATATATATATATATATTATTTCACCGCACTATGATGACTTGGTGGCTCGTCAGACCCAATTGATACAATAGCTGATCTTCAAAATATCCCTGCAAAAAAATTTTTTTTTCACGGACGCTTACATGTCCATATTTAGAATTTTTTTGTAGGGGATACTTCGAAGATCAACTATTGTATTACTTGGGTCTGACGAGTCGCCAAGTCATCATAGTGCGACGAAATATGTATTTCCCATTGAAATTGTAGTATAACAAAAAAAATTTTCTAAATTATATTACTCTGTTAAATTAAATAAATGAATTTAACATTCAGTTCTTTTGAGTTCGTCTTTATCGGAATTTACCTGGATAATATCCCAAATATTCTACGTTACATTATAGATAGATAGGTAGATAGATAGATAGGTAGATAGATAGATAGGTAGGTAGATAGATAGGTAGATAGATAGATAGATAGGTAGGTAGATAGATAGGTAGATAGATAGATAAAGTGTGTGTGAGTGTGTGTATTAATGAAAAAAATGTAAACTTCGCTTATGTGTTTCGTCCTCTGAGGACATCAGGTTAAAATATAAAATTTTAAAATATCGAAACTACAAGCAACCTCTATTGCAAGAATTCTTTTTTGCTTAATATCTCCTTTACACACAATATCATCGTTTCTTTTAAATTTCGATTTTCGTTTAAAAAAATCGTACTTTTTGACAGCTTCGAAAAAGATTTACAGAATAGAGGATTCAATAATTCTAATTTAAAGGTTAAAGTGGATTGAGAATTCTGCGAACATTTTAATTACATACACATTTTTCTTTTCTTTAAAATTTAAACGAAGAAAGATAAACTAAACACTACTACAGAAACAACGAATGCGTGTTCAAAACTATTAACACTCCTACTTACTATCCTGCAACGACAGCGCAAATCAAGTCTCATCACGATTTTAACAAAGCAAAAATCACAATGAAAATATCAATAATGAATGAATTATTATTTACCAAATGATATGTTTTTTGTTTTTGTTTTAATCAAGGACAAAAACTCGAACGTTTATTAAACAGTTAAGGATAAATCCAGTTTCTAAAAAAGTAACGTTTGTTTTTGTTTTTTTATCCGACAGATATATCACTGCAAATGTTATTTTTGTTTGTAGTGGATACTCATATTTGAATAGACGTTCTGTTTATTTTATTTAACGGTATCCACTAAAAAACAATTACCTGTAAAGTGTCAATGTAAAAATGTTTTTCCTTGAAAATTCATCTTGCTTTAGTTACAATGCATTTGAATTTTGGAGAAAAATTTTTTTTTTTTAACACGAAGAAAAAAATCCTTGTGTGTGTGTGTGTGCGTATTCATATAATTCTATATATATATATATATATATATATATATATATATTACACACACACACACACTATCTGTAATTTTTATACACAGACAGTTTTTTTTTAATCGTATCACCCCGAGTAAGGCGGTAACGCCACTGATGTGCAGGGGGCTACGTAATAGTGAAAAGATTGGAAAAGAGAAAGCCGGAAACCACATCCTAAACAGGGAACAAGGGATGTTTATCTGTAAAAAAGAAAAAGGAAAACTTAGCTTAGCTGACGCGTTTCGCCTTCTAAGGAACTTTACCAAGGAAAGTGGCTTGATAAAGTCCGTCAAGAGAACGAAATGCTTCTTCTAAAATAAGTTTTCTGTGTGTGTGCATATATATACTCCAAAGAAGCAAAAAATAAAAAAAAAATTTTTAAATATTATTTTTTAATGATTGTCGGTATTGGATGGTTGTCATTGGAAAACAAGTGACAACAAGTTTCCTTTCCAACATCTTTTCCTATATCTTTTCAGACTGCCTCACAGCGCCGTCGTCTAGAATGTCCATTTAAAAAAAACGAACAGGAAATCTATGGTGTGGAATAAAAATCCTTAGGAGTAATCCCTTTCTCCTCTCCCATAAATTTAGACAAAAGCTACTTGGACAACTGAGGAGGCTTGCTTTCACTTTACATTATTTTACTATATTACTATCATTATTATATTTAATTATCATTAATTTTATTTACCTTATTATTTTTCATTATTATTATTATTATCCTTCTAACAAGAATTTCTGGAAAAAAAATCCAAGAATTTTTTTAAAAAAATATAACAAATAAAATAAGACGAGTAGAGTTTTAAATAAGCGTTTAATAAGTCTGATACAAGGCGAATGAAAAGAGTCGTTTACTGAGTATGATTTAAAACTGATTCAGAGTCACGGTAGTGGGAAAACTGGGCGAGTATCGAATTCAGTCTTCAAGCGTAAAAAGGTCCGGAAGGCGCTTGTTTAAAACGTTGTTCATAATTAAAAGAGTGAGAAAAAGTCGGTATTTATTTTAAAATTCGTCAATGCCTTAAAAACAGATTCTTTTTCCTGAAATGTTTGCATAATTCGAGACGGGTCATAACTTTCCGAGATGAAAATAGTGATATATATATATATATATATATAGACTGATATAGACAGGGATGGATAGACAGACAGACAGACAGACAGATGGATAGACAGACAGACAGACAGACAGATGGATAGACAGACAGACAGTTGGATAGATGGATAGACAGTTGGATAGATGGATAGACAGTTGGATAGATGGATATATATATATATATATATATATATATATATAGAGAGAGAGAGAGAGAGAGAGAGAGACAGACAGACAGACAGACGGATGGATAGACGGATAGACAGACAGACGGATAGATGGATAGACAGACAGACGGATAGACAGACAGACGGACAGAGATGGATAGACAGTTGGATAGACGGATAGACAGACAGACAGACAGTTGGATAGACGGATAGACAGACAGACAGACAGACAGTTGGATAGACAGACAGACAGTTGGATAGACGGACAGACAGACAGTTGGACAGACGGACAGACAGACAGTTGGATAGACGGACAGACAGACAGTTGGATAGACGGACAGACAGACAGTTGGATAGACGGACAGACAGGACAGACAGATGATAGACAGTTGGATAGACAGATAGATAGACAGTTGGATAGACAGATAGATAGACAGTTGGATAGACAGATAGATAGACAGTTGGATAGACAGATAGATAGACAGTTGGATAGACAGATAGATAGACAGTTGGATAGACAGATAGATAGACAGTTGGATAGACAGATAGATAGACAGTTGGATAGACAGATAGATAGACAGTTGGATAGACAGATAGATAGACAGTTGGATAGACAGATAGATAGACAGTTGGATAGACAGATAGATAGACAGTTGGATAGACAGATAGATAGACAGTTGGATAGACAGATAGATAGACAGTTGGATAGACAGATAGATAGACAGTGATAGATAGATAGATAGATAGATAGATAGATAGATAGATAGATAGATAGATAGATAGAGTTAGTCTCAGTTCATAATAAAAAAAATATCATTAAAATAGTTCGAATAAGATAAATGAGGTCTTGCGATATGAGAATCGCACCCCGGTAAGAAAACGCACTTGCTAAGGAAAGCCCAGCAACAAATAACCGGCCGTTGTGACTCTGTTGCCGTGTATTACAGCAGCAGAGCTTAAAGGGGTTAACATACATATAGGAGGTGGGGTGGGGGACCACCGAGAAGTTCTCAGCCAGACCAAGAAACCTTTGTCATAAAAAATTATGAGGTTTAGTCATAAAGGCCAGATTTTGATACGGGGATTGAGCTGTGATAATAAATAAGTACAATCGTGCACGTCAATAATAACAGCCTTATTAACCTACAGGTCGCATTTACTGCCGAGTATCTGAAATATTACGTACACATACACGCACACACACACACATATATATATATATATACACAGAGAGAGAGAGAGAGAGTAAAAAGAACCTTCAGATATTGGAGGCCATCTACATTAAATCCAAACAACCCACACTTAATAAAACCACATTTAAATCTGGTCATAACACATTGCATTCCATTTAAATACATGGTTCTGTTAACATTTCGAGCTCTCACGCGGTGTGACGTCATAGAACCGCATTACAAATTTACTGCGTTTGCTTTTTGGTAACTTATCGTTGCTTAGTAAATTTTTCTGTCTACACAAGATAAAATTATCTTTGATGGTGGATGTTTTTATGTCAACGTCCTTGTAACCTCTCTGAAGATGGCTCATGTGAGCCGAATGCTTAGAACCAACTTAATAAAAAATTATCCAAATGTTGTAGTGTTTTTGTCTTTATTTTCACCGGAAATTAAAGCCAAAACACGATGTTTAGAACGGCTCATGATTAAACATCATAGACATTCATTGTTACTTACGTTTAACAGTATATGTTTAGAAAATTATCTGCTGCCTCAATATATATATATATATATTCTTCACTACTCGACGACATAATTATTTTAAAAAAATTAAAATAAGGCACTGTTGAAGAGTAAACAGAGATAAGTGATTTTGTAACTGGTCGTAAGGAGAATGGACTGAGATAACGCTGCTTCGTTATTGTCTCTCTCTCCATGAGTGTGACAGGGAAGAAAAATAATACAATCATAATGAAAAAAGCAGTAAACAAACTCTCCCATGGTAACAAAATAATGAAAAAGCGCTCAATACAAAATTTAATTAGAGGAAAATAGAGCGATAGTATACACTCAATAATTAAGTTTTTAACACCAAGTTACCCGGGTTTCAACCGTGAATTATCTCCAGACACAAGGTCTAACATAGAATAGTTGGACTAAATATGCTATTGTTTGTTTATAATACAAAATTTTATATATATATATATATATATATATATATATATATATATATACAAATTAAGACAGACACGTTTTTTCATGGTTAATTGGAAGTGTGGGCCTCTTTCAGGTGAACCAACTTCAGCTTCCGTCTTTTTGTTAAGAAAATTTTTACACGAAGATTCAATCGAGTAAAATCTTCTGTACAATAAGGACGGAAGCTGAAGATGGATCACCTGAAATAGGCCCGCTCTTCCAATTAACCATAGAATAATGTGTCTGTCGTAATTTTTACATATATTTGCTCTATATGTATTTATATACATATATATTTAGAGCTCTCCCAGGGAGTTATCCAACCAATATGTACAGAATACTCCTTTGGATCCTTCTATATCTAAACCGTATATATATATATTCCATTTGTAAACGAGTTATTACGCGACCCAGGCTTCTACCATGAGTGGTGTCTTCAGGCGATTTTCAATAATTGTATTGAATAGTTTAATACAAATATGCACTGGTCTTATTTTATTATTACCAAAACTAAGTCATTAAGCGCAAATATATATATATATATGCATGATTCATTAAATAATGTAGACAAGATTTGTTTTTTATATTGTATGATAAGCTTAAAAGCATTAACATTAAATAAATAAAATAAAAAAATGATTACCCCATAATGACAAACGGATCTCGATATGTACAGTCATGGACATTTTAGGACAAGTAATAATCAATCTGAGGATAAATCAGGGTGCCGAGTTCGAATTCCAGTTGAATCCATTGTATGCGCAAATGCGCACTTACGCGCAAATACCCTTGGGAAAGGTATTAATCCGTCTCTTCCTTCCAGTTATGGGTTAAATAACAGGACAGATTGGGTTCTATAGCCTTGGTCGGCAACCAGTCTACCGCAGAAAGCAATGGCAACCTACTGCGGAATAATCTTCTGCCTAGTCAGTCATGTCTCTTTCGAGACATGATCGCCCAAGCGTATTTCACGTATGGCACTTAACTGACTGACTGAATAATAAATTTACACTTTAAGCAAAACGTTTACGGCTTCTCACACATTTTACACCCATACCAATTTCTCTTGTTAGAACAACCCCTATTTCTCTGTTTATATATATATATATATATATATATATAAGCGAGTTATTACGCGACCCAGGTTTCTACCATGAGTGGTGTCTTCAGGCGATGTTCAAGAACAGATTTTTATCGTTTGCCTATTTTTTTAAGAATGTCTTTTTAAGAACGTTGGGTCTCGTATTAACTCGTTTACAAATGGAAAATATTCTCAAGTACTACAATATAATTGTATTGATCACTTTTTAATAGAAATGTGCACAGGTCTAATTTCATTATGACCAAAATCTAAGTAATTAAACAATATATATATATATATATATATATATATATGAGAGAGAGAGAGAGATAACAGTGCTTGAAGCAAAATATAAAAAGAATACGCAAAACACACACACACACACACACACACACACACACACACAAATATGGTGGCTTTTCCGAAATCCAAAGTTTCACGTGTAAGCCCACTTCGTTATACAGATGTCTCACAATCTTCGAGAGGTTCAAAGGATAAGAAAACGTATATACCCGTGCATAAGCCAGTTTTACGTATAGTGCGACCAGTAAATTTTTGTGCATAAATAAAAAAACTAATTCAGAAAGAAATACCTGTGTATAGAATAAAGGGTCATCAAAAATGCATGAAGTTTAAATTTAAGGGAAAATTTACATGTTTATTGCGAGACACCTATTTTTTCTGTAAAAAAAAATTATAAAAACTTATACTCAAGCATATACGATAATTTTTAATATATATCCCTCATATTACAATAAAGACCGTTGTGCATATATATATAATATGCCTCTCAAATATTTTGCCATCATCTTTTATGGTATAAAGTCAGTCATTACCCTTCTAAACAGGTTTTTATTAAAAATAAGTGACTTTCTATGCTTGCTAAAATTATTTATCGCATTTTCTGAATTGAGAAGCACGTTCAGCCAAGTTTGTTGCAAATATAATGTTAAATTTTCGGAAAGTGATTCGTAATTGGGAGAATATGATAAATAAATTAGATAGGCATGAAAAGTGCAACATTTTGAACAGCTACACACACATCTAACATATAATTTTATACACACACACACATACACGCGTACATATATACAAGAATAAAACTAAAATGTTTTTTCATTGCCAACGCGTTGGTATGAAATAGTTGTCATTTTGCTTTTATTCATATTATCAGTATTTTTAAAGACATTTCTATTAATGAAACCTGTATTCTTTGCACACACTCATACGTAAATTAATAAATGTACACCCTCCTCATATATATATATATATATATAAGATTACTTTTCAAAGGTTTAATAAAATAGTACCTAATATATAAACAGAGCTGAATTATCTATATATTAATAAACACACATGTAATCCTGCAAGTTTTATGCTTTATGAAGTGTGCACTTGATGATTGCATAACGCATAAAACTCCGAGTCGTGCCATAGACGTAGGATAATATATATATTGTATGCGTGCATGTCTGCATATGTGTACGTGTGAAAGTATCAGGAAGTATAAACCGTCTATAGCTATTCCATTTATTAATTCTATTTTCCTCAGTTACGTATGACTTTTCATAAACTTTGACTTTTGCAATTATAATGTAAAGTTTGCGAAAAAGAATTTGCAAATTAAAAAAGCAGGTTAATAATTTCAATAGGTATAGAATGCCTATCATTTTTAATAGGTACACACGTGTATTTGAAAATAAATATATATATATGCAAAACCTCAAAAGGGTTGGGCCCCGACAGGTGATCTTGCCCAAGACACACCACAGCTGTAGTACGCGTTTATAGTGTATATATATATATATATATATGTATGTATGTATGTATGTACAAATATATGATATATGTATGTATGTACAAATATATATATATATATATATATATATATATATATATAACCATCACGAGTTTTGTGACTACCCACAGCCGTAGTGTGGCACCCCAGTTCTACAGCTATGGTGTGACTTGAGCAAGATCACCTGTCGGAGCCCAACCCTTCTCAGGCTATATATGTGCGCGCATACACACACCTATATATATATATATATATGTGTGTGTGTGTGTGTGTGTGTGTGTGTGTGTGTCTGTATCTTTGTATATATTGTGTAATTAGGCAGAAATCCTTTTATGCAAGACAAGCTGATGTGGTTAAGTTCTTTTACATAATTTTTCATGCGACCTTATAATTTTTAGTCTTTTGAATTACAAATTTATTTTTATCGAAATTATGGACTGAAAAGAAAGATGATTTTTTCATGCGATTTTTTTAATTTAAGAAAATTAACCATATCACTTTTTTTCCAAAAGTTTATGTAGAATTTCTATCTATTTAGCTAAATTTTTTCTTGCATATTATTCCCAATGCAAACATTTTGTTCTTTTTTTTTTTTTTTTTTTTTTTTTTACATCGTGAACATTCTGGTTCTTCATAAAACGGAATATTTTAAATTAAATTTGTAATAACATTCTCATAATTTATAATAAAAACAATTTTTCGTTACACGAGAGTTGTTATGTTTCAGTGCTATATTCAGTACCTCATCAGGCAATATATCTCTTGCAACCGTATATCACCTGATGAGGTCCTGAATATACCACTGAAACACGACAGCTCTCGTGTAGCGAAAAATGTATTTATTATAAAAAATAAGAATATTATCTACGTAATGAGCACTGTAAATACTACGAAGTGTGGAATGTCATTCCATTAGTTCTTACTACTAAAGTGTGCGCATATGTGTGTGTGTGTGTGTGTGTGTGTGTGTGTGTACACGCACATATATTGCATGACTCGTAGTTTCACGCAATCATCAGGTGCATATTATAAACTGACCGTTTAAAAGATTTGAATTTAATTTCTCTCAATGCTCGGGAAAGTTAAATCTTTCAATATTTTAAAAATATTTTTAATATTTTAAAATTTATAAAGAAGGTAATTTACAGAAACCAGTATTACGAGAAAATTTTAAAAATTCAGTTGAATATATATATATATATATATATATATATATATATATATATATATCAGCAAATTGATCCGAGTGTCGACCCGGCATCCCGTCTTCGGTATTTCGAATTTCGTTTAAACCGATCAAAGCCTTGAGAAGTGAACGTATTTAAATTGTCACAATTTTTTCTATTAATTCTAATATCGAGCACTTGATTAAAAAGTATGCTGCCTTAAATGCCTTTCTATCAGATAGTCATTGAAAGTCAACAATTTTGGCTTCACATAGTCTTCCGTATCACATATAATATATATATATATGTGATACAGAACTAATATATGTACACACACAAGGTGTCCATTTGCACTTTAAAAAATAACTTTTTTTTAATCGTATCACCTCGAG
The DNA here is from genome assembly GCA_037127315.1 of Ascarosepion bandense. Taxonomy (NCBI): domain Eukaryota; kingdom Metazoa; phylum Mollusca; class Cephalopoda; order Sepiida; family Sepiidae; genus Ascarosepion; species Ascarosepion bandense. The sequence continues at coordinate 992,679 of JBBBDQ010000912.1, read as the reverse complement.
CAAGGCGGTAACGCAACTGATGTGCAGGGGGTTACGTAATAGTGAAAAGATTGGAAAAGATAAAGCCGGAAACCATATCCTAAACAGGGAACCAGGGATGAGCCTCTTAACCTGTTCAATAGACGTGGGTGGAGTGTGAACCGGGCGATAGATAGATCTATCTACTCCAATTGAAAAAGAAAAGAAAAGAGTGAAAAGATTGGAAAAGAGAAAGGCGGAAACCACATCCTAATCAGGGAACAAGGGATGAGCCTCTTAAACCTGTTCAGTATTTTTGATGGGAATAATCTGTAAAAAATGCTATAAAGTTTAATGTACTTAGTTTTAAGTATAGTTATTGAATAATTCTTTACCATAAAATTTGCAGTAATGTTTAGATAAGTAAAAATATATGAACTGCAAAATTGTATAACCCTTTGTATTGCTAATGATGGAGGACATTTGGAAACTTAAATAAAATTTCAATAAAACTTTAGAAAATATAGATTTACTTCTTTCTAATCCTTTTTACAAATTATTTTTATCGCAAATACAAATAAAGTTATAATTTTTTTAAAATGCACACGAATATTATGGACATCCTGTATACCTTTCTCATCTGAAGACGACTACCTAACGTAGGCGAAACAGGTTAATAAAAAGATTTTCTAATTTCTCCACATTTTGTCGGATAATATATGCGTGTGTGGGTGAGTGTGTACGTGGATAGAGAGATAATAATGCCAAAAGGATAATCCAAAAAGATCTATTTAATGTAATATATATATATATATATATATATATATGTGTGTGTGCGTGTGTGTATGTATGTATCTGAAGGAATTATTAGTTCTTATATTTAATCAATATTATTTCTTTTGCTCTAAATACACAAAAATATTTAGAGAAGTAATATATATATATATATATATATATATATATATATATGAAACGTTTTGACTTTTAGGATCTGCTGTTTTATTTTAAAACTGCCGAAATAAATTCTGGATTTGAAACCGTTTAAGTATGTGTTGAGTTTTATTCTTTCTCTTTATATATATATATATATATATATATATGTGTGTGTGTGTGTGTGAAAAAATTTGTTGTTAATTTCAGTAAGAAAACAATGTACAGAATAGTTTTCATTATTTTTACAGATATTTTCTATTCATAGCTGACATTTTCCACACACATATATATATTGTCATTCGCTCATCAGTACGGTCAGACTCCGATTGCTTTTTTTACCCAGGATTGAAACCCGACCGAAATGGCGTTAGTCGGCGACTCTAACCCTGGGCTATGGGCATTCGGTAGAAGTAGGCATATATATAGTAATAGTTCTTACACTGTTTATGAATTCATAGTATCACTACACAATTTGTTTTAAAGCTCTACGTTGTATCGAGCACTCTTTATAGAACTAAATGCATTAACAGCAGGTACAAAAACCTACGAGTTCCACAACTTTGTTGATATATATATATATATATATATATATATATATATATATATATATATATATATATACACACACACACTGCCGGCCATTTTAGTATTTATTGCTAAGTGAATAATTGTAAATGAAAACAGAATGTTTCTTTTGTGATTATTACTTTGCAAAACTTTACAAGGCAAACAGCGACAATTTACCCATCGCACCTGTAGATTTGCTGTGTATATATATATATATATATATATAACGGTCTTTAATAAAGGATGGATATATATATATATAACGGTCTTTAATAATGGATGGATATATATATATATATAACGGTCTTTAATAATGGATGGATATATATATATATATAACGGTCTTTAATAATGGATGGATATATATATAACGGTCTTTAATAATGGATGGATATATATATATATATATATATATATATAACGGTCTTTAATAATGGATGGATATATATATATATATAACGGTCTTTAATAATGGATGGATATATATATATATAACGGTCTTTAATAATGGATATATATATATATATACTATCGGACAAAATTATTAGGCTGCTCCATTGTTTTTAAAAAAATGATGTGCTTCGTACTGATTTTTAGTATTTTATTGCCAAGTAAATAATTGTAAATAAAAATAGAATGGTTCTTTTGTTAATACTGCGCAATAACATGTGCATCAAATGAACTGTCCTGGTGCCAAGGTTTTGTGCTATCTCCCACATGCTAGTCTCTACTTTCATTTGGCTGGCCGAAGCAAAGGCTTCCTGGTAGCCTTGCAAAATTTTGCAAAGTTATAACAAGAACCATTCTATTTTCACTTAGAATTATCCACTTGGCAATAAATACTAAAAATAGTATGAAATACATAATTATTATTTTAAAACTGGATGGGCCTAATAATTATTGCCAGTAGTGTATATATATATATATATATATATATATATGAGAGAGACGGATGGATGGATAGAAAATAATAAATGTATGTGTATAAGTGATTGTCAACAACTTCTTATCGAATAATGATCTTTGCATTATGCTTACGAATATATATTTAAAAACATATTGTAAAAATAGTTATACTCATAATAATCAACCTTATTCAGTCGATGTTTATAGAAATGATCGTCGAATCCTGGTCTGGCAATTGACGTTAAAAGCAAAAACCATAAAGTGACAAACATTCTAAGGAAAATTTAATGAGTATTTCGCACTGTTCTGAAAATAATCAAAAAAAAAAAAAAAAACTCATTTTCCAAATATACAAATCATAGTATATATAATTTTAATTGACAGGTCTGATTCTGTAGTTTCAAGCGAATATTCTTATTTTTCTTCTCTTAAAAATAGTAACATAAAAATTTAAAAACCAATAAAAAATTTCTTTAAAAATAAAAAATAATAAAAATAATAGTAGAAAATAAAAAATAAGAAAATCGAAAATAATAAAAAAATAATCGAAAATAAATAAATAATAATAAAAAAATAAATAAATAATAATAAAAAAATAAATAAATAATAATAAAAAAAATAAATAAATAATAATAAAAAAATAAATAAATAATAATAAAAAAATAAATAAATAATAATAAAAAAATAAATAAATAATAATAAAAAAATAAATAAATAATAATAAAAAATAAAAAATAATAAAAAGAAAATTAAGGAAAATATGAAAAATAAAAAAATAATGAAAAATAATAAAAAATCTCTCAATTTAGCTTTAATCAAGAATTAAATACATTTTTTAGAATTTATATTTTTAAAAAAATCCTTTATCTGAAAATACTGTCCCCGACAGCAATAAGCAGGACAAAATATCAAAGTTGTGTGTTTCCTCCTCATGAGCGTTCGATCACGCGTAAAAGCGAGCTTTTCGAATCTTACTATTCGAAATAGACAGATTGGTCCCATTTGCTATGCAAACCTGGTATAGCATTACTTTTCCACGCTACTACCTGTCCTTGGACCAAGACAAGCCAAATAAATATCTGTCATAAAATATTTATGCATGTTTATATGATTATATCGAAAGGTAGTCCACGTGGACATCGAGATTTAATAGGCCGGTTAATCGAATTTGTGAAAAAAAAAAAGCCTGCATTTATATATATATATATATATATATATATATATATATAAAATTTGAACAGATTCTTAGTAGTACCAAACTTAATAATAGCGAGAAATGTGCGAATTTGGGATGACAGTTTTATACTAAAAGAGTCCATATACATCAAATCCCGCAAGACTTCTCTGTGTAAACACAGAGATTGCTTGCTGGGTTTGAATGTTATTGGATTCTAGTTCTTTTGCCTATTTTCCCCCATCTCATTATCAACTTTTGCTTGAAAAGATCTGAAACGAAACCGGTCGTTTATTTTAGTTTGTAGTATAAAAATATCATCCGAAATTCTCTAATTCCTCGCTTATATATATATATATATATATATATACATAAACAATTTTTTTTTATTATGCACGATCTTGCAATTTAGTCAAAAGGTTGATAAAAATAAATTTATTGCAGGTTTTTGGTAATATTTTCATTATTTACACTCTTTGGACTATTGTCTTCATCTTTATTGCCAGATTTACAAGGTTTCGGCCGTTGTACGTACAGGCATTCTTCAGACGCTAGGAATTTTATACCAAACCCCTTATTTCGACCACTGGTGTAAAGTAATACATGTTCTTTATACTTATACTTCAATGTGCGTGTCCCTTCAGGACGTAGGCAAACATGGTCTTCCATATCTTCCATAGCACTTAACACACATCATTCTGTTACACCTCACAAACGCGATCTGCCATCGATTTCCTCAAACCTATCAAGCATGTTACGCGTTAATTCCACGTCTCTATTTCCGTATATATAACCTATGAGTAAAAGGCTCACCAAGCCAGCTTTCCTCATTACATTTCAAAGAGATTAAGTGTATTTCCTGAGAATTATAAGTTTCGTTTTTGTCCTCACCAAAACCTCATAATTGCAAAAAGGTTCGGTCCATTTATATATATATATATATAAACACACACAACGTACATTATTTTTTACTTATACAACGTTTATCTGTTTCAGAAAAGTAAATATGTCTACATATGTGTGTGTATAAGTATATAAATATATATGTATATACGCATACAGATAGCTGTATACACACACATACATATATATATACACACACACACACATATATATATACACACACACACACATATATATATATATACACACACACACACACATACACACACACACACACATATACACACACACACACACATATATATAACACACACACATATATATATACACACACACACATATATATATACACACACAACATATATATATATATATATATATATATAAAATAAAATTATATGTATTAACATTTAGTTTGTCATTCGTGGTCGAGAGGTCTAAGACACTCCAGATCAATTGGTGTTTTCGCCTATATGGACAGGGGTTGCAGGTTCGATTCCTGCGGAATGACACACATTTTCGTAACAAAAAATTATCTTAAATAATCAGGCCGGTGGAAATAAATATATAATACTGCTTGATTGTAAAAACAGAATATCTACTTAAATACGACTATTGATCAAAAATAATGTGCAAACAAATCATTTCAAATTGTCGGTTGTTTAAAGACCATTTCGATAAAATTCGTTAATTTCCGTGTTTTATATATATATGCTAGCACTATAGCTTGGCGTTGATTGGGTGCAATGAAAGCTTTAAAACTAATCCATGGTCCTGGAGCTCAGTCTCTTTGGACGTTGGCACGAATGACTAAAAAGCAATAGTTGTTTCCAGTTAAAGCGAAACTGTAGACTGAAATAAAAATGAATGGATGTCACTCAAATTTTGATTTCCCGGTATCGATATCAAATAAGTTTTTTTCATCGTAAACTGAATTTTGAAGGCTAAATAAGTCCTCTGAGTAAATGGTATCATAGCTGAGAGAAAGAACCACAATTATACCTATTTAGAGCCAACCCCGAAGCAAAAACTAAAATAAAAGGGCAAAAAAAAAATACAAACATACAGGCAGATAAACAGACACACACACAAACATCTTGCCTTATATATATATATATAATCGATTTTTTGCACTATTGTAAGAACTGCAACCTTGAAATTTCTGAATATCGTTTATGTCTTTATCTATGAGTGTATCAAATTTCATTAAAATCGAACCACCCCTTCTGTAACACGTTTTCTTTCGATTATCAATATTTATCGGGGGTGCCTCGACACAAAACCTAGCTCCGAACACTCGCAGGAGCTTATATTACAACTGTGTAAATTTTCAAGAAAATCGGTTTAGCCGTTTCAGAGTCTATTGGTAATGGACACACACACACACACACACACACAAAATTCCATTTATAAATAAGTTTAGATAACTTAAGGGTCAAGCAACATACCTCCCACTACCAAAGAGGAAATTACTACTAGAACCCAACAAAAACCAATACCTCCCAATCCCTTCTTTTGCTAGAGCTAACCTCAACCTCTGTTTATAAGGGGTTGAAAAATGCTTGTCTTAAAATGACATGTTGAAAATGGCTATTTCCCCGCTAAGTTTTATCTGAATTTACAAAAGAATAAATAAGTATCCAGAGTAATTTCAAAACTTGACCCCAATAAGGCGTGTGGAGACGATGGAATCCCGGTGATAGTCCTTAAGAGGTGTGCTCCTGAACTTTTTCCTGTCCTCTCTAAACTATTTAACTACTGCCTTTCTGCTTCCTACTTTCTGGAAATTCTCTTCAGTCGTTCTTGTATTTAAGAATTGTGGTGAACCCTCGGACCCATCCAGTTATCGCCCTGATAATTATCTCCACCTATGTATCTGTCATCGCACCTGCTTTCTATTGTTCCTTTCTAACTAGTTTGTACTCCTCACTCTTTTCTAATTAATCTTTTTACATTTATGTAACCCCCTGCACATCAGTGGCGTTTCCGCCTTGCTCGGGGTGAAATGATTAAAAAAATATATATATATAATCTGTACACATATCTTCAGGTATGAATCAATACACTCAAATATGCATGTATACATTTATACGTACTGATATATACTGACATGTACATATACATGTACATTTACATCTATTTTACGCGTATTATTTGTATATATATATATATATATATATACACATATATATATGTGCACAGAAGTGCACGTGTAAGCAAACAGGATTGTTCATTTTAACGTGTGAGCAGGTGGCTAAGCATTTATTGAAATCGAATGCAGATCTCTGCTGAGATGTGAACGACTTGTAGTTAACGACAAACTCTACAATAAACGACCTGCTATAGAATAGCTATGTTATTAGTAAATCTAAATCTCTGGATTCCTGGGTATGACGGTAAACCGCATCCAGCAGCAAGGCCGCTGATTTCGAGGTTGCGAGGTGCATTGAACCACCTCTTAACTGCTGTTTTTCCAAGGTCCACTTGACCTGTGGTGGTAGCACCTGTTATGGTCCCAGCTAGAGGAAATAGTTAACCATTCAAGCGGGGGTCAAAGCACTATGAAAGTATTGAAACAGACATTTATTATATATATACATAAAAATTTTGAAGGAAAAATATAACCCAGAAAACATTTTTAAATAAAAAAAGTTTGCCAACAAAAATACGTTTTTGAAGGCACTAATGCTTCAGCATTAAATGACCCCAAGGGGTTGATATACCGTAAATAAAAAAAACAAAAAAAACTAATTCTCTGCATGTGTATTTATGGGGGTATATCGGTGGATAAAATAGCGGTGAATGAGATTAATAACAATATTCGTGAAAATTATAGACATAACTAATATACTTTCATCGATATAGATATTTGCATAATTGTACACTATATATGTGTACAATTATATATATATATGTGTGTGTGTGTGTGTGTGTGTGTGTGTGTGTGTGCGTCCAGTCTGTAAACGGCGAGGATAATCCAACAAGATAACTTAATATAAAATATTAAGTGTTATATCTCTATAGAACGCTCAATGAGTGTTATCCAGAGCAAATTATATTTATAAAGGAAAACTCAACGTCATTTCAAGTGGTTATAAACTATAGTTCATTTCTATGAGCTAATTAGCTCATTTCATCAGACCTTACAATATTTTTTATTTGACAAAATATTTTGTACCAAATGGAAGGAATATTGTAAGGTCTGATGAAATGAGATAATTAGCTCATAGAAATTAACTATAGTTTATAACCACTTGAAATGACGTTGAGTTTTCCTATATATATATATATATATATATATATATATATATACACACACTTAATTTAAGAGATTAATGTGTATTTTATGAATTTTTAATTATTATATATAATATATACAAGTAGCCTAATGATTGCGCTTAGCATGTAACAGTCTGTCGCCCCTGAGTGTTGACATATATATGCTTTTAAATTTAATGCTGGTCACTATACCCTGATTATGGACCTAACACATTTTGGTATTTACTGTTGGATTTTAATTACTAAATGAACTACAATGTGTTTTTTATAGTACTTTCCCATATATAAACTTTGACATCAAGGTCACCGAAATGGAATTATTTTTGATAATTTGGCTTATGTATATATGCACAAATATACATGTTTGTGTTTGGCTTAAGAAATTTTGAAATAATTTTATATCTATCCAATTTATGTACAAGTTCAATATGATATGAATAAATAGGTGTAAGTTTTCCTTTTGCCTTACATATATACATATATATCACAAAACATGAAAATTATGTCAAACTCATCCGAAATATATGTACATTTTTAACAAATCAATCATAACTAAAAGTTAAAGAAATCTATTCTCATAGTGATGATTTTGAAAAAAAATAAAGTGAGATTTTTTTCAGCATTTATAATGGAAAGACAAATAAAAATATCACGTAACGAAAATATTGATACATAGACAGACAGACAGAAACCGAGTGAGGTGGATATATAGATAGGTAAGAATCGAGCGAAGTAAATATATGGAAAACGAGCTGGATGCACCGATGTACGCGAAAAACCAGCTGGATGCACCGATGTACGCGAAAAACCAGCTGGATGCACCGATGTACGCGAAAAACGAGCTGGATGCACCGATTTACGCGAAAAACGAGCTGGATACACCGATTTACGCGAAAAATTAGCTGGATGCACCGATGTACGCGAAAAACGAGCTGGATATATAGATTTACGCGAAAAACGAGCTGGATGCACCGATGTACGCGAAAAACGAGCTGGATGCATAGATTTACGCGAACGAAATGGCCCAGTGGATATAGACGTTGTTTAGTTCCTGACTTGATTTTTAGAGTTGTGACTTCAATACCAGGCTACAGCAGTGGTGAACAAGTAACTTGCAGGGTTAGCGGGAGATAACTCATGTCTTCTAATCGAGGTTTTACGCAAAGAAATGCAGTTCATATACCCCAGTGATTGTAATAAAGAATTCCTAGCCCATGAATAAATCCGGAGCATACAACGTCGTACAAATGGCAACAAAGATGAGGACAATAGTCCGAATAATGTAAATACTGTCTCATCTAGAAATATAGACAGTATTGAAGATTCCTTGTATTTTACCAGAAATCTCTAAACATATAGAAAGTGCACAGGTCATATGTGACAGCAAAATTTAAACAAGGTCGCATCGTAGAACAAAGAAAGAAGGCGAGATATCAAATACTTATTTCAGATACAACCTGTAGAGTTCACCTGAGCGGATTTTAGTTACGGTTTCTTAAAGAGAGCACATGGCGTGATGAACATTTCCAAAAAAAAAAAAAAAAAAAACTAAAAATAAAGTAAAATAAAAAGGACAGATTATGTCACCAAAATCTGTCACGATGACTCGCGGATTTGTACAACCCAATTTTCTCGTGTTTTGGATTTTCCTAGTTGTCTTGTATTCAGACACTCTTCACGTGCTGGGATAATTGATACTATATAGAAGCCATTTTATCATCTGTTCTTTTATTGTTCTCACTCCATAATACACACTTGGTAAAACCCAATTGTTAGTGATTTTGGTGTCTTCATTAGAGTGTAGAGTGAAGTAACGAAGCAGACGCAAAGGATCAAAGAGAAAAAGGCGGACAGAACGGACAAAAAAAGAGAAAAAGGCGGACAGAACGGACAAAAAAAAAAGAGAAAAAGGCGGACAGAACGGACAAAAAAAAAAAAAGAGAAAAAGGCGGACAGAACGGACAAAAAAAAAAAAAAAGAGAAAAAGGCGGACAGAACGGACAAAAAAAAAAAAAGAGAAAAAGGCGGACAGAACGGACAAAAAAAAAAGAGAAAAAGGCGGACAGAACGGACAAAAAAAAGAGAAAAAGGCGGACAGAACGGACAAAAAAAGAGAAAAAGGCGGACAGAACGGACAAAAAAAGAGAAAAAGGGGGACAGAACGGACAAAAAGAGAAAAGGGGGACGGAACGGACAAAAAGAACGGACAAAAAAAGAAGGAAAAACAAAAAAAGGAGCGGACAGAACGGACAAAAAAAGAGAAAAAGGCGGACAGAACGGACAAAAAAAGAGAAAAAGGTAGACAGAAAGGACAAAAAGAGAAAAGGCGGACAGAACGCACCGAAGAGGAGAGGGAAGGGAAGTAACTAAATAAGTGAAGAAGAGTGGCAAACTGGTAAAAATTGAGAGGAAATGAACGATTACTAAAAAGCACCTGAAAAATACCGATATTAACGAAATGTAACTGAAATATAGAATTTTTATTGATAGACATAAGGCGAAAGACATTCTCCGATATTTTGTCAAGTCGATACATTTTTCTAAATTTCCTGATCAGAAAACATGTGAGAAATTGAGATCAAGACACGGTCGTAAGAGGATAGGAGGAAAATAACGCTGAGCTGGACAATTTGCAGTCCTTCCATGATTTCGACCCCGACTTAATTCTAAAAGACACTTGGCCACACAACGAGTACAACGCAAAGCGCGCAGCTGCAGCATTTCTTTGCTCTTCTGTTATATTCCACAGAACAGGTTCACTGACCCCTTTTAAAACAACGCCATTATAGAAAAAGGGCACTTAATGTTGCAATTGACATTTCAAGTAGAGGTAAAACCTGAACGTTTCATGACCGTTGTGGGCGTGTTAGAAAATCCGTAGGACGTAAGCGATCATAGCTCTTCACAATTTCCGTTTTAAGTATTATCTTGGAATTGTCAAATACTTGGGAAATAAGTGGTTTCTCGTTGCATTCGCCAGGATGTAGAGCCCTGAGTAGTTACTGTCAATGAGAAAAGAAGTCTTGGAGAATCTGATATCCACAATATTTGCATGATACCCATTAAGTTATTTCGATATAGAGCGTTGCTTAACTAGAGTAGAAGACAAAGTAACTATCATTCTCTGGTCGGAAAATATTATTGCGTTCCTTAGTGAAGAAGGCATCAGAATTATTCAAAACGGTTCTATTTCACATCATATTTATCCACCACAGCCCATCAAGCCAAACATGATTTAATTTTATTGTGTTTCGAGAACGACCAGCCAAAGCCCAATGGTTGGCAAAACGAACTACCCCAGTTAATTTCTTATTGTGTTTCTACAACGACCAGCCAAAGCCCAATGGTTGGCAAAAAGAATTACCCCAGTTAATTTCTTATTGTGTATCTACAACGACCAGCCAAAGCCCAATGGTTGGCAAAACGAACTACCCCAGTTAATTTCTTATTGTGTATCTACAACGACCAGCCAAAGCCCAATGGTTGGCAAAACGAACTACCCCAGTTAATTTATTATTGTGTATCTACAACGACCAGCCAAAGCCCAATGGTTGGCAAAACGAACTACCCCAGTTAATTTATTATTGTGTATCTACAACGACCAGCCAAAGCCCAATGGTTGGCAAAACGAACTACCCCAGTTAATTTATTATTGTGTATCTACAACGACCAGCCAAAGCCCAATGGTTGGCAAAACGAACTACCCCAGTTAATTTATTATTGTGTATCTACAACGACCAGCCAAAGCCCAATGGTTGGCAAAACGAACTACCCCAGTTAATTTCTTATTGTGTATCTACAACGACCAGCCAAAGCCCAATGGTTGGCAAAACGAACTACCCCAGTTAATTTCTTATTGTGTATCTACAACGACCAGCCAAAGCCCAATGGTTGGCAAAACGAACTACCCCAGTTAATTTATTATTGTGTATCTACAACGACCAGCCAAAGCCCAATGGTTGGCAAAACGAACTACCCCAGTTAATTTATTATTGTGTATCTACAACGACCAGCCAAAGCCCAATGGTTGGCAAAACGAACTACCCCAGTTAATTTCTTATTGTGTATCTACAACGACCAGCCAAAGCCCAATGGTTGGCAAAACGAACTACCCCAGTTAATTTCTTATTGTGTATCTACAACGACCAGCCAAAGCCCAATGGTTGGCAAAACGAACTACCCCAGTTAATTTCTTATTGTATCTACAACGACCAGCCAAAGCCCAATGGTTGGCAAAACGAACTACCCCAGTTAATTTCTTATTGTGTATCTACAACGACCAGCCAAAGCCCAATGGTTGGCAAAACGAACTACCCCAGTTAATTTATTATTGTGTATCTACAAGACCAGCCAAAGCCCAATGGTTGGCAAAACGAACTACCCCAGTTAATTTATTATTGTGTATCTACAACGACCAGCCAAAGCCCAATGGTTGGCAAAACGAACTACCCCAGTTAATTTATTATTGTGTATCTACAACGACCAGCCAAAGCCCAATGGTTGGCAAAACGAACTACCCCAGTTAATTTATTATTGTGTATCTACAACGACCAGCCAAAGCCCAATGGTTGGCAAAAAGAATTACCCCAGTTAATTTCTTATTGTGTATCTACAACGACCAGCCAAAGCCCAATGGTTGGCAAAACGAATTACCCCACTTTAGGCAAGAGAGCCGGAAATTTTTTTAATATGAATTTGCCGAATAATAAAGTAAATAAATAATTAAGTAAAGCAACACACACACACTAACCTTGATGTTTTCTATTTCATTAGGAGATTGTACCTGGGAAATGCTTCTTTGCCTTCAGGCGATATATGTGGCATCAAAATTCTATCGTTGTGGTCTTCTATCGTGATAAGCAAAATAAATATCTACAGTCGTATGTATTTAGGTAACAACTCCTCTCTAATACACGTTTCATAAAAAAAATGACTGAAAATTAAAATTATTCTATTTTTTATGTGAACATCAGATATATACAATAAAATACAACAAAAAGATATAAAACTATATTTTTAATAAAATTCTATAAATGAATGTAAAAAATCAGTATATCTTATTCAAATGTTATTTTTAGTAGATTCCCGTGTCTGAATAGACTCTTTATTTTTTTAAGCAACAGTGAATTGCGGTTACAGTCTTTGCTTGGAGTAGATAGACTTAACTATCGCCCGGTTCACACTCCACCCACGTTTATTGTACAGGTGTAGAGGCTCATCCCTTGTTCCCTGTTCAGGATGTGGTTTCCAGTTTTCTCTTTTCCAAATCTTTTCACTCTCAAGTAGCCCCCTGCACATCAGTGGCTTTACCGCCTTGCTCGGGGTGATATGATTAAAAAAAAAAAATAATAAAAAAAATAGAGAAACCGTAATAGAAAAATTATGATGTTATATTTATGAATACAGATTGTGTTTTAAATCATTGAAATCCAAGGATAGGACGTTTTCGCGAATATACACTACCGACCATAATTATTAAGCGACTCTAGTGTTTAAAAAAATGAATCTCATACTATTTTTTAGTATTTATTGCCAAGTGAATAATTGTAAATGAAAATAGAATGGTTCTTTTGTTAATACTGCGCAATAACATGTGCATCAAATGAATTTATAAATATTTAATAATTACCCATATTGCAGTTTTATCAATGAAAGAATGAAGAAAATTTAGGGTGATTCGGACGAGTTCATCTTTGCTTCTTTGCCTTGTAAAATTTTGCGAAGTCATAATAACGCAATGCGAGAAAAGAAAACAAACCAATTAGTGCATTTCCGTTTTCCGAAAAGTTCATGTTCTCATTTTCAGAATTAAGTTTTTAAAAATAACCTTAAAAGTAAAGGAAGAAATAAAGCAAATGCTATTTAGCACTAGCAGTATAGCTCTAAACAAATCTAAATACATGCATAAAACAATTCAGATATTCAATTCAAACATGACAATAGCTAAAAGGATAGCCGAAAGCGCTTGGGTCAATAAAACATTCACACAATTTTATATAATTTATGTACTGAAAAGAAAAAAATATAAAATCACATGAACAATTATATACAAAGAAATTTAACACAACATCTTGTCTGTCATTTTTAACGTGAACTTGCATAAAAGAGAAATTGCTGCCTAAGTACACAAACACACACACGCACACACATATTATATGACTGGCCACTCTAGTGTACTCGTCTACTGGGGCGGCTAGCTAATCCTGCTCAAGCACAGAGCCCAACTGTGGTTTATACGACAACGATGCTGAGCAGACCTTAGTTTCGGTTCCTGGGAGAGAGCTCGTTATTTCGCATGGAAAAAGCCTGGACGCCCAAATCTTTTGACTTAAAGCTAGCCCAACCATCGACAGCTACTCAGCAAGCCATCTACCCAATTTCACTCACAAGGCTTGGGTCGACCATGCATATGGTTTTCAGGCACTTTCCAAAGGTGTCGAACGCTGGATTCACATTCTCCATATGGATAACATCTGGAAGTCGACAACGGTGAGATTCGAACCCAGGTTTTATGGTCAGAAAGCGAATGTTCTAAGCAGTTGGCCATGCTCCTATATATATATATATATATATATATATATATATATATATATGACACACGGAGTAATTCAAAGTGAATGAGCAGAATATGGAATAGGTTTGTGTAGCGATTATATTCTAACTATAGTTCAGCTATTACTGTAGACAATAAAATTTAATTGTCAATGTTGTGGGGTTCCACAACTCCTGATTTAAATTCCGGTCCACAAAAATACGACACAAATTTCGAGAAAAGACAACGCAATAAGAAATGTATAAAAATATGAAAATTTTATATTTGATAATATATATATATATTTTAATCATATCACCCCGAGCAAGGCGGTAACGCCACTGATGCGCAGGGGGCTACGTAATAGTGAAAAGATTATATATACAATATAAGCAATTTGTACAATTCTGTGTATATTTTTGTTTGATAGAAAAGTGTTTTTTTATATTTGCGTGAATGTCGGTTGAATATAAAAGTGTCTGTTGTATTTGAACGAATATCATTGAATATATATTGTCAAATACAAAAATTTTCATATTTTTATCCAACATTTCTTACTGTGTTGTATTTTTGTGGGCCGGATAACCCGCATTAAACCGCCTTTTTAATCCGGGTTCTTCTAGAACTCCACAATGTAATAATTGTATTAGTAAATATAATTGTAAATATAACCTCAAAATAAATTTTATCGTTTACTTGCCACCTACTTTTGGTCACCAATATACAAATGTGCGTTGTGGTACAGTGGATATCGGCTCGGAACGAGAAACCGGGGAGACAAGTTCGAATTACGGTTGAATCCATTGTATTCACTTACGCGCAAATACCCTTGGGAAAGGTATTAATCCGTCTATTCCTTCCACTTATGGGTTAAATAGCAGGACAGCTTGGGTTCTGTAGTCTTGGTCGGCAACCAGTCTACTGCAG